>JADGIP010000112.1:0-38941 GCA_016618355.2 Astraeus odoratus | reverse complement strand
TTATCCAGGAGAATATAAGAGTAGCTAGATAATTACAAATACACTAGCAGAGAGGAGACATGAGTCCTCAATGCCCACCATCCAGCCCACAGCTGTCCAATTCATTCCTCTGTGATGTGACCTTGCCTATACATCCCTGTGCTACTGTTGCCATATTTGTTGGCTATCCGACAGAACCTTCACACTTGACACTATTGTGTCTGACAGGGATGTGAAATTCTCATCCAAATTTGGCAAGAAATGCATCACATGCTTGGAGCCAATCTCCTCATGTCAACTACATTCCATCCTCAAACACATGGAGCATCTGAATGGGCAATTCATATGGTTATCCAGTTCCTGCACACAACCATGCAGCTGGATCAGAAAGACTGGGTACCTAAGACACCCTTGACTGAGTTGCCCTTCAAGCTCAATTATGGGCACATGCCCAAACTGATGCAATGCATCACTGGAGGTGAGCTGTCCCCTTTCCCCAGGTATTCATGCATCAACCCAGCCACTGTCATTGTCTGTAGGAGTCTTGACAGTTGACAGTCCTGCCTGACTGCGTAGATTAACATTGCTTGAGAGAATGGTACCAACCTTGTAATACATGTCATTTTGTAGCAACAGTACCAACTACATGTAATGATGTACACAGAGCAAGCAGAAAAGTAGGATATTAAACAACCCTTGATATCTCGGTATGGATTCGGTCTTGAGGAAGGCCAGAAGCTTCGCCATTATAAGCAAGCACTGCATACGTTCCTTTCGATAAATGTCCGGGGTTAATGACCACAGCGCTGTCCACCATCTTCGACCCCTGTCAGTGACCTTCCAAAATCGCATATCTATGGAACTCACTTTCGAAAACTGCTTCAAACGACTGGGAAATACAAAGACGTCGGGAGGGCACTCGTCTTCCGTTTCGGTCAACTTCAAGCCATCAGAATGAGTCACATCAAGGTTGACTTCATGTGCCACATCAAGTGGGACTGGGAATATCGGATAAAAACTATGCACGACGGATCATTGCAAGGTCAGCTAACACCCCTACTGGTATCTCACCTTCGCTGTTGCAGTACATTTCGTGCTAGATTCGCCATCGGATCCGTGGCCGGTGCACGATCTGAATCCACTGAGTCCACTTCTGGCAATCGTTTGAAGAATTCCTCTTTGCGCAGGTGGAAGAGCGTATCAACGCTGGTCACTCCGAACGAGATCCCATTCACGGAAAATCGGCAAGGGTTGGGCAAGTAGTGGAGCCCCTGAAGAAGTAATGTGATGTTACTTCGCTGCATCACAATCAGACGCCAGAGCGATAGGAAACTCACTGGCCGGTTAAACAATTCATTAAATTCACATTGCGGAAAGACATTATGGTCACTGATGACGTCTCGTACGCTTGGTACTATGAGAACCTTGCTCCCAGGTGACTGTGTGAGAAAATCTTGTAATGCTCTCTCGAAATGGTATGCGAACAATTCATTGGGCGTTTTGTCTGTGTCACCCTCGGCGATTCTTGCGTGGTCCCCATCAACAAATGGCCCGATCTTAGGAGGTATGGTCAAGCGGGGAGAATACAACAGCGGTTATCAGACATACAAGCAGGACAACAGCAGGTTTGGTAGACTTTAGGTTCGCCACTAAATGAGACCATGGCTTATACTCTAAATCTGAATCGGCGGTGAATGGTCCACAGGCGATACACATAGAGAAGCTAGCGTTGGGGTCATTCAAAGGTACCGATGGAGCTGGCATCGCAGGAAGCTGCATTGCACCAATACAATGAATGAATCGCTATAAATGGATAATCGCCAACTTACGG
The DNA here is from genome assembly GCA_016618355.2 of Astraeus odoratus. Classification (NCBI taxonomy): domain Eukaryota; kingdom Fungi; phylum Basidiomycota; class Agaricomycetes; order Boletales; family Astraeaceae; genus Astraeus; species Astraeus odoratus. The sequence continues at coordinate 37,131 of JADGIP010000112.1, read as the reverse complement.
CTAAAATTTCATCCACAAGAAAGAAACCGCCCCCTCCATTCCGTCCGCGTAATGCGACAATTGCACCTGGGAAGAAACTCGTGCCACCTGTTCCCCGCATGCTCCCTCGCAGCTTCGTTTCAGGTGTCAGCCGGATTGGGACACGTACGCCAGATCCCATCATCCGCGATGATTCGAGAACAAGAGATGACTCATTGACTTTGACACCAGAAGTGGCTGACTCGGCATCAACCACAATTCTGCCAACGACAGTGATCGCACCCTGTGTGTGTGTGTGTGTGTGTGTGTCGGTGGCCAACTAGACAGAGCACATATAGGTACACACCAACCTCAGTTGTGCTTGCAGGGTCGCCAAGTTCGTCTATGTTATAACGCCGTTGAACGAGTTCAGCAAAGCAGTCAATCCGGTCATCCAAGACTATGGTGCCTTGATCAGATCGGCAGTGAAATCGATGAAATCATATTCGCATACCTTCACTCCTTTCTAATACCTTTTCATACATATAACGATCTGTTGTTTCGTATGTCAACTATTCCAGCCAAGAAGTGAAGTGCCTACTTACAAGCTCTGCTACTGCGGTCCAATTTCGGGCCTTGGAAAATCACCCTGCTTGGCCTGGCGGCAGAACTGAATTCCGTTTTCACAATACCTGGCTTCAGTGAACTAACACTGAGAGGCTCGTCGAGATTCCTTGTGAGCACAGACTTTTTCCTCTCTTTTCCCTTCCCAAAGGATGCAAGGTTACGGGCCACGGTTGTCTGTCTATTAGCAATGGCCCTTGCTTGTTCGGATAGAAGCCTTGCCCTGGTCTCAGAGGCGGAGCGAGGGGTGAAAATTTGCAGAGATTGCTTGTTGTTGAAACATATTGCTTGCCATTTATAAAACAAGTCCTCTGCAGACAAGTTGAACGTCCTGCACATGCTCATGCCTACAGGAGAGGGTTAGCGATATCGTACGCAATATCGAGACGGACGCACATTCATTCAGCAGCGCATCGTCAGCAGCAACACCTTCACCGAAATATTGGATGACATCGTCGCGAAGGTTATCCGTGGACATGGTGATACTGGGTGTATTACAGAGGTTTCACTGGCAAGTCTGGTGATCGCGACAACGAACGCGTCGCAATCACGTCCGGTCACACGCACGTCACGCGCCATTCCATTTGCCATCATGTGCTGACAATTCGATGGATATGCTCGTGGAAAGTCGATTGCCAGCAGTACCTATACATACAATCCAGGACAGTATTATAAGGAGGTTTAGACTGCTACGAAGATCACTGAAGCAGTCGCTACATCATAAGGTGCACCAGACCAAATGAGGGCATACAATTGAGTTGTGCGAGAGGCAAACACCCAAGGGAATATCAGATAACAATGCATATACGAGTCTGAGCAAGGTCTCGCGAGGTCAAGCTGTTTCCTCTCCGTCCTTTGACTGTTCCTCGCTCTCGTCTTCCTTTGTGTCTGAATCGGAGTGCGCCAGGGTGCTCTCTCGTACTGAGCTCATGCTATTTGTGGGCGATATAGACAGGCCGCCCTGGTGGGTGGGAGGAGACGATGCATGCGGAATGCTGCACGTGCGGCGAGATTGGTCAAAAGTATGCATTTGGACAAGTATAATGTGCATACTTTTCGGGACTGGGAATAGCTGTGCCTACGGCAGTTTGGGGTGCTTTGCCAGCTTTCGACAGCGCGTAGTCACCGGAATCAAAGTATTTACGATCCTGAGGACACCAAGATGTATCTTCAATGCCCACATGCGAATGAGACGCAGTACGCAGCATAATCACCTTTTGCATTTTCGTCAACACGTTCTTGTGGGTAGGTAGCTTGCCATAAAGACGGAAGAGCTTCTGCTCCTCCTCTGTAAGTTTCTATGTTGGAGAATACAGGTTTAATAGGGACGAATTGAGCACCATGTCGTGGTCGACGATGCAGACAGCGATGTGCTTACACTGATGTCGATCTTGTTGCGTCTAGCAGGTAGCATGGTTGATGACGTTGCCGCGGGCGATCAAGAGGAGCTCGAAAGCCTTGGGGGATATCCTCTAGCTGACGGATGTGGTGCGGAGAGTAGACGAGGCGCCCGGCTGTCCTGCTCCTTGCAGTCGGATACGGTGGTGCGAAGGTGCGACGACGGGGGATGTATTTCCAAGACTTTCCGTTACTTGGCGGCGTAATGAAGTAGTATGAGTGAAGTCGGAGTGTCGGAGTCTCAATTTGCACTCGTGTTTCGGAACTCGGATGCTCGGAATACGGAACTTCACAACAGTTGCAAATTAATTCGCTACCACTAGTACACAGCCAAGTCACATGCACGTCTGTCGTACTGCAGTCCTATTACATGTCCCAGAGGTCAGCTAAGAAATGAATTGCAGGGTCTTCCGCATGAGTGGGGTCATACGTTTCATCCGGGAACCAGACGTCGCTGTCTAGGCTATCCTGGAGAAGAGAGTCACCAGCAAGGTTGGTTTCGACACTGTCTGCAACGAAGTCATCTATATCGACCGCGTCCAGCAGCGACAGATCGATGTCTTCAACGGTGCTCACAGGTGTCGCATCTACGAAAGGGCTGCTCAGGATCTCGATATCCCCTGAGGAAGCCCAGGAAGAGTTATCATCTAGAGTCAGGTGTTCAGGATTCTGGGGTTGATCATGTGCACCGTGATGTGACCACATCCACAGGTATGAAGCTTCGAATGGGTTGTTTCCCGGCAGTGCACATTTATGCCCGTGCGAAGCCACAGGGTGATGGCGCGTCACAGGGTCCAGGTCCATACACGAGGCAAGTAAGCATTCGTCATAGGCATTACACAGGGGATCATGGTGGGGAGGCGTGGAAATAGGGTTGATTTTATCTTGCCAAGTCGACGGGACCCAGGTGGCGAGAAGCTCACTCGACGGTGTTGAGAAATCGGTATCAAGCGCAGGGCTATGTGCCGGGCACATGCCTTCGTGGTCAAGCTCCGCATGCATCGATGGGGTAGTTTTGTTATCTCGTGGCAACCTTTCTGCCTTGCGATCGTGGCCATCAACTTTATTGCTTGACGTGTCTTGGTCATATATATGGGAGGGATGAACCGCAGTAAAGGGCACGTCGGCAAACTCCTCGTCAAGCAGTGATAACGATGCGCTGGTGTTTGTATCAAAAAGGTCCGCATCTTGGGGGTTTACCAAATCATAATCGTCTCCCTCGTGCGCCAGAAATGCGCGATATGCTGTCGTAAGCTGTATATATGGAAAGAGTGTTATTATCGCAGAACAGGACAGGACCTACTGACCCTCGGACGGCGTTGTGGAATACCATCCCGATACATCTGCTCCAGGATCTGACACAATACATCTTCGTCACTGAGAGATGCAGCTGGTGGGTGGTGATTATAGTCCCCCGCAGCGGCCTCCAACGCGTCTTCCGCAAGATGCGAGGCTATGGCCTCCGAAGAGGACCTAAAAATCAAGTCGAGACGATGGCGAGCGAGCTACAGGTGTCAATACCTGTTCCAATAAAAGATGGTTGCCCTCACCTTCATGAGACGAGTGTGCCTCGAACGGATTAAAGGATTTTGCGAGCGACCCAGGATATCAATGACGGAGCGGCTGATAGGCAGGAAGTATTTCATCTCGCGGTCCAAACCCTACTAACAAAAGATTGGCAAGTGCGTTGGCGCTAACGAAGACTTCACGCGCCATGCGCCATGGTCCAAATATAAGTGGATACCGGCTAGAAAAGTAAGCACGCATACATGGGTATTGTCAATGCAACTTACCCTACAAGATGATGAATTAAGAATTGTTCCGTAATGCGGCCAAGGAGGGTCTCGGTAGGGAGATACATCGTGGAAGAAAAAGGACCACTGCTCGTCGCCGACCCTTCAATACTATGGAGAAAAGCGGCAGTATCTTCGAAGCTATTGACCGTCTTCCATGCAAACAATAGATGTAGTGACGTGAGTAGGACGTGAGGGCGCGTTGAGTGTGGTAGTGCACGCGACGGTGTCAAGGTCACTGGGCAAACGAGGTGAGATCGCAGCAAACATCGAAGCTAGGTATGCGTGCTTTTTGTCCGTCCACCTTCCTCCTCCTCGTCGATGTAGGGACGGGAAACGTTGTCGAGACCAAGCTCGCTCCCATTCTAGGCCGTTGGATTAGTACAAGTCAGATGAGCGTCGGTTTGCGCACTGCTCTCAATTGCTTCTGAAGATGTGATAGAAGGCCAGAGTGCAATATTTCCGATGCACCGACCTGCTTGTCATTGATAGAGCCAGTTACAACGATGACAATGTCTGAGAGCCAAAGGATGTCTATCTCTTTCGGGAGCCGTGCATGGGTTTTGAGGACATCTTTCGAGGATGAGCCGTGAACTAGATTGTGGGTGACTCTAAGACTCAATGCATAGTTTTCGGAGGTAGCACGGATAACTGATGAGCAGGAGAACGAGGGCATATTCCTGGAGTGATGTCGGACGTATTCGAGACGTGGGGAATGGACATCAGCTGCGGTAATTACGTAATATTACATTGTGTACATGGGAATGATTTTTTCTGCCCACAAGCCCATCTACATCTACTTTGTACGTACAAGAGGAGTCGAGGATGCAATAAAGATGGTGGACAAACTACCCTTAGGGTGTCTGGAGGTGTGGGATGGCCCAACCAGTGTCTAATGCCGAGGGCAGACACAAGGCTGGGCCCATTAGTTAAGTAATTATGTAAATTACAAAAGAAAGCCGTTATTTATGACCCACAGCCTCATCTGCACTGGTGGCCACATTCAGATAGTCACTGACCGCCGTCATCGACACGAAGAACGCAGTAGATCCCCGTTGTGAGGGGAGCCGGACGACACAGTTAGACTGAGATGGTGTGCTGCCAGTCGCCAATATCCCCCCGATAGCGCCTAATCTGCCCTCGTAGCCCGACGAACTCGACCAGAAAATACAGGACGTCCACAAGCGCATCGAGACAGAGCGCAAAGTCCTTGATGCCTCTAGGCTCCTTCGTCAGGCAACCACTAATCCAGATGTACTGAGACGCAACGACGCCAAGATCAGGGAGGCAGAGCGGTCTCTTCTTTACTTTCAGGACACTCTGCGTGAGCTGCAAGCACGCAAGCACGCACAGGCTGTGCGCGATGATCTTTCTCGATCAGGAGTCGTCCAGTCGCCTTCTATTACTTCTTCTGCTAGCTCAAGGACAGGCCGCTCGTCTGATAGGGATCGCTCCCTCCCGCAAATCCCCGCCGATCAAGACCCTACTGGACGCGGCGGACACTCCCCAGCTACTTCTTTGTCATACGGCCCAGGAAGCGGAGATGCTGATAGTGGCCCTCCCGCAAAACAGTACTCTAATCTGGACCTGATAAAAGCTGATACCCCTCATACGACAGCCAAAATATCGCGGATGCTTCACCAACTGGAGTTCAAGCTCCAGGTCGAACTGCAGTACAAGAAGGGGATCGACAAAATGGCTAAGCTGTACCAGGCGGATGGTGACAAGAAATCTCGGGCGGACGCAGAGAGCAAGCGAGTTGAAAGCGAGAAGAAAATACAGCTCTTACAGTCTGCTCTCAAACGATACAAGAACCTACATATCCTGGACGATGTCGAGGAAGAAGAGCAACCACAGGGTGAGTTGTTGCTCTCAAACATGGAAGCTCATGGATCTGACATCATATGCTAGGGGTGGATGGGGGCCGCAAAGATAACATTCGGGCAAAACCGCTGTCCGGAAAATTGTATATCACGGTCAAGACTGCGCGCGAACTCGATCACGCTCCAATTGTATCATCTGGTCGTCTGCGTTCATCATCGAAACAGGTCAATGAAACGTACGTTTCCATAAAAATCGAAGGCACCCAGCGTGCTCGGTCCCACCCTTCACGCACGGACCGTTGGAATGAAGATTTCGAGATCACAGTCGACAAGGCAAATGAAATTGAAATAGCGGTTTACGATAAGCAGATATCAGAAACCCATCCCGTCCCCATCGGTCTCCTGTGGATAAGGATAAGTGATCTTGTAGAGTCTCTTCGACGCCAGAAGGTCATGATGGATAGTGGTCAAGGCGGTTGGGTTCCTGCAGGCGCAATGGATGGCGACTCCCCTGGGGGAAGAGGATATGCACCAACAGGTTCATTGGGTGATGCAAATGCACCGCTAAGTTTCGGTCCGTCCACTGGTAATCCCGGTGCAGCGGGGTTCACCAGCCAGAGTGAAGGTATCGAGGCATGGTTCGCTGTTGAACCCGCTGGCGCACTTTATCTTCATCTAAACTTCGGTGGGTGTTTTGTGCCTGTCGACCGTTCCCGACATTGATCCCCGTGAAGTCAAGGAGAACGTGAGGAAACGGCCCGTCGATGCGCCCGGTGGACTTGGTCGCCAAGGAGCGGTCAGGAAACGCAAGGGAGAAGTTCACGAAATGAACGGACATAAGTTCGTTCAAAGGCAGTTCTATCAGATCATGATCTGCGCATTCTGCGGCGAATTCCTTCTGAATGCACTGGGATATCAGTGCGAAGACTGCCGATACACGTGCCACAAGAAGTGCTATGAGAAAGTTGTCACAAAATGTATATCGAAATCGAATACAGGAGTAGGTGCACAGAGTACTCGTGGAAATTTCGCACTAATGTGTCGGGAATTATGTAGGAGGGAGACGAAGAGAAGATCAACCATCGTATCCCTCATCGCTTCGAACCACTTACCAACATGGGTGCCAACTGGTGCTGCCACTGTGGTTATATGCTTCCCCTCGGCCGAAAGAATGCACGCCGCTGCTCGGAGTGCGACATTACTTGCCATGCCAACTGTGCTCATTTAGTGCCAGATTTTTGTGGCATGTCAATGGAAACAGCAAATCAACTTCTGCGGGACTGGCGTGACATAAACCGTGCCCGTGGCGGCAGGGCCGTCACCGCTCGTCCGGCGACGCAGGCACGAACACAAACACAAGTGCAGTCACCTCAAATCCCCATGCCATCGTTGCCTTCGACCGATGTCTCCCTTGCACAGGGTGTGGACAAACTACAGCTTACTGGTAGTATAGAGGCAGTTCCACCTGCACAGGTTGCGGATCCATTTACTCGCCATCCTACGCAAGAAGGTGTTGATCCGCGATATTATCAGCCTTCGCCTAGCGTTCCCCCGCGACCCCCGCCAGGGGCAAGAATTCCTGTGCCACCGGCATATCCGACAGAGCAGATGCTACCTCCCGTAGTCTATGAGCAACCGGTGAGTTCGAAGATGTACCACACTACTTGCCTATGGCTGATAACTGGCTGACAGAAACAAGTCGTTTACTCTCCACAAGGCTCTCCTACAGCAGCAGTCGCCCAACAACAGTATGGATCCCCCGTAACTCAATCTACTGATCTCTCACCTGCTCAACCACCTGCCCCACGAGCACCTGTCCGAAAACGGAGGGTTGGGCTAGACGATTTCAACTTCTTGGCTGTCCTTGGAAAAGGAAACTTCGGAAAAGTCATGCTTGCGGAAGAGAAGAAAACTAATGCGCTGTACGCCATCAAGGTGCTAAAGAAAGAGTTCATCATCGATAATGATGAAGTGGAGAGGTGTTTCCTTCCTTCAGTGGACAAGATACGGACGTGCTAACATGGTATAAATTAGCACTCGTTCGGAGAAGCGTGTTTTCCTCGCTGCTGCGCGGGAGCGACATCCCTTCCTCTTGGGTCTCCATTCTTGTTTCCAAACCGAAACACGCATCTACTTCGTTATGGAATACGTCAGTGGTGGTGACTTGATGTTGCACATCCAACGCAAGCAGTTTTCCCTGCGTCAGGCTAAGTTTTATGCGTCGGAGGTTCTTCTTGCCCTGGAGTACTTCCATGCCAACGGGATCATCTACCGGTTCGTCCTCTTGCAAGCTGCAACGCTATCGCTAGTGCTTACGTCTATAATAGAGATCTCAAGCTTGACAATATCCTTTTGACTCTCGACGGACATGTTAAGGTCGCTGATTATGGGCTGTGCAAAGAAGATATGTGGTATGGTTCTACTACGAGCACTTTCTGTGGTACCCCTGAATTTATGGCTCCTGAGGTCGGTTGACATATTCCGCATACATATGACTACTGATGGATGGTCTAGATTTTGCTCGAGCAACGCTACGGACGTGCCGTCGACTGGTGGGCTTTCGGTGTTTTGACATACGAGATGTTACTTGGCCAGTCGCCTTTCCGTGGAGATGACGAAGACGAAATCTTCGATGCCATCCTGGAAGACGAACCTCTATACCCGATCACAATGCCGAGGGACGCCGTCTCCATTTTACAAAAGGTCTGTATCCGATTGTGTTATATTCGCCGCCGCGGAAGTTAAGCAGGCTGCAGTTATTGACTAGAGATCCTAATCGTCGTCTGGGAGCCGGTAAGGAAGACGCCGAAGAAGTCAAGAAACATCCCTTCTTCAAAGACGTTAACTTCGACGATGTTCTTCATAAGCGCATCCCCCCGCCTTACTTCCCCACAATCGTGAGCTTAAAATTTTACGGCTCCGAGTGATAATATTGACGTTTAGACAGAACGGCGTCGCTGATACGAGCAACTTTGATGAGGAGTTCACCCGCGAACAGCCCACCTTGACTCCCGTACACGGCCAGTTAACAACAAGGGACCAAGCGGAGTTCGCCGGATTCTCTTGGGTAAGTGTCTAAGTGCACAGAACGAGTAGCCTATCTGAACTGATTATAGGTAGCAACCTGGGCGGATATCTAAACGGACTTCTAAGCATCTATCCGCTGTTTCATCCAATTCCAATAATATATATCCGCCTTGTTTTTTACTTCCTGTACTTGGATAGCCCATTCACAAACGTGATGACGATGTAGCAGCTCACCGTCTTGTGACCCTAGTTGTACATGATATATAGTTCATTGTCGCCGTGCGCCATTATTGGTAGATAGGACATGTGTGCCAGTGCCTGGCACCGTTCGAGCATCCTCGGGAGCTTCATTCTGACCACGCATAAGGTCATGGAAACGCTGCCAAAGAGTAGCGATTGTCTCATATTCCCTCGTCATGCCCAGCACCTCTTCGAGCTTGCGGTTCAAGACATTGCTTGCGGACAGTAACTCCTCGAAGCCCTGCACCAGCTCTTAGTGCACGGTAATCTATTTCTTGTCGAGATGAGACACTCACTGCCGTGATCTCGCTAGCAAGTCGGTCGCGTTCCCGTTCAAAATATGAAAGTTCCCGTTGAGACATCTACAGAGATGTCGTATCGGCAGCTCAGAGAACTATCGCTGCCTATCACCACCAACACTATATACGCCATCGTTGCGACTCACTGGTAGCAAGCTGGATACTGTTCGAGGATGGAATATCATGATGTACATAAATCCCCGGGCTCAACTGGATTGGATGCCTATCACGTGCTACTCTGCGAAAGGTCTGACTATAGACCACATGGGTGTGCTGGACCGGCATACAAACAACCACTGGCCGTATGATAGCTGGTCATCCTGAGGATCGAATCTAGTACATTCGGTCGACTCGATACAACCTGTCACCCGAGCATTCAGTCACGGTCGTCCCAAACGATGCTGGAAAGCTTCAGGCACGCAGCAGAGCTGCCCACCTGCTTTCGAGGTACCTTACTTGACTTACTAAGAACCCGTATTCGAAGCCTCGTATTTCATGTGTAGAACCAACATTTTGAGCATTCGTGAAACTACACGTCTCCTGCTCCAACACGTTTCGTATAACTCTCTCAACTGGAAAATGTAGAAACAATAAATGTTGATGATGTGACAGCCATTTTGTCACGTTCAGCGATGAGCATCTCCTTTCATGATAGCATTGTGTGGATTGTGTGGGTATGTGACTGCACGCAATGCTATCTAGGTCAAACATCAGCCACCTAGTTTTTCGAGATATGCAATGTATGAACAACCAGAAGGATCAAGGATTGGGTCTTTCTCCCTGCCCCTAAATCCTTATACTTGTTCGTGTCTTTGTAGGTGTTGTGTTTGGTCTCCCTTATGCATTTTCAATCCATTACTCCTGACACTGCCAACCCAGTCATCCCCTTCACCTATGTCCATTTTGCTGAGCATTCCTGAGATGTCATCTTGGATGTCCTCTCCTTCACCTGTATCACCCTCTTCCAACTCCACAGTAAGTGATGGCTTTCCTGCAATTGCTGAGGCCTCTCCCAGCATGCCAAGCAGGCCACTTCATTGAAAGCAGGCTCACACTGCAGATATGCCTATCCTGGAGCCTAATGTCACCAATAAGTCATGTTGTCCCAAACCACCAATGTCACTGGATGGGAATCCAGTGATTGTGGAAAGGACTGGCAAGCAGGAAGTAAGGACTTTCATATGTGAGAGGTGTATGAAGGCATTCCACCAAAAGGAACATCTGAAAAGGCATTTATGCTCAAGACACACAAACCAGAAATGTGGGTGTCCTATTGTTTGCACAAGGAATCAAGTTGATTGTGTCCTTACCCCAGTTGCAACAAAGGCTTCCCAAGGGGAGACAACATGAAGACCCACATTGCTTCTCGAGTCATCATTCTACTCTGATGTCATGAGTAGACAATACAGGGTGGCATTGAAGCTTGCTTTGAAGGGTAAGGTGTGTGCCCAAACAAGAAGGGACTGTTTTTCATTTCCAGCAGTACAGTGATATGGTGAGATATTATTTCATTTATCAGATATCTGAATAATGTTATGAAGATATATATGGTAGTACAATGTGTTTCTGAGCCTTTGTATACATGATAAACTGGTTGAATTGCAATACAAGAGGCTGTCATCAAGCAAGGTATCAGCCACCACAGGCAGCCCTTCCGGGTATTCTTAGTGGTGGAAAGTGCCACCCAGTTGACCTTTGCAAAGGAGGGTACTGAGCAGTGCAGGTATCATCCTGGGATCAACACCACCTCTATGTATATCATAAACGATCAAGGGTATGTAAACCATTAGTATTGGCCATAGGACCATGCAAGCTGGTAGAGAAATATCCTCGAAGTGTAGCCATACATACAACACGAACAGAGCAAAGGCAGCAACGAGTACAGACGCGTAGAATATAACACCAATTCTAACAGATCTTCACAAAAATCCACTCTCTTGCAATAATCGTGCCATCTTCTCATCATCCCTTTCACGGGGTTCTCTTTCGAGACTGAGATTCCAGAACATATCGCCAACATCGACCTGGTCATTAAATTTACCAAGCGACTCCTCCAAATATCCTTGGACCGACGATAGGGGATGGAAGTGGTGGGGTATAGTTTGCCATCGCTGGATATCTTGTATGACCTCTGACGCCTTCTGGCGTTTACGGAAGTTAATCAAATTCCCTGGTAGGGTGTCTTTGCTCCCGTCTTGGATGAAGGTTAACGTGGTGAGGAAGACACCTAAATGTCATGATCAGGGATATATTCCACAGATTATGTCGGGATCCGCCTACCAATGAAAGGCACACAAGGAGGCGTCACTTTAGCTAGCGTCGACCTGTAGTTATTGAAGTTCTTGCCAGAGTCAATCGTCATTTCACATGCGTGGAGTTGCGTGAGTTGTCGTGAAGCGACCTGTTCCCAAGTCCGTTTCAACCGACGGATGGGAGGCGAATTGAGACCGGATACAATAGCGACCATGCTTGAATAGTTGTGTAGGCTTCGGCAACGCTACCAATGACGCACAATTAACTTCAGCAAAGAAAAAACTGAAAAGTAACACACATCGGCCACAAGAATAAAGTGCTTCAAGAGGGTTGCTCGTTTCTTCGAATCCTCCTGACTGAGTACAGTATCAGCAACCCAATTGGCAATCTGGCCATGTAGAAACCAGTATCTGTCAACTATCAAACTATCTTGCTAAAGTATTGTCACGGACCTTATTGCTAGTTTGGATGACTTGGGCGATGTTGTCGTTATGATCCGTCTTTTGTTCCCTGGCCCTCTGCAGACACTCCATTGGTCGAATTTTCTGATAGAGGTGACCCTCCATTATTGTTAACTGTCGTGCTAGCTCAAGTGAGTCCACATCAGTTAGCTTCAGTCTCTTGTTCGTCTTCGGCATAATAGAATTTGGAGGAGACACCAAGTTCGGGGTAAACGTCTTCTTGGTTTCTCCACTACGCTGGAAACAAGACTCAATAAGGTAGTAATAGTGCAGAGCAATGTGACTTACAGCACGTTCAACCAAGGTCAGCAGTTGCTTCGATATTGGTATCTTGCTGGGAGCCTCTTGCAGTAAGAATTCCTTCATACGATCGAGGATATACCTGTCCTCTTTCTCAAGGAAATCATCGTCTGTTACCATTGTTTTGATAGTATTCAACACCCTGGAAAGCCAACTGTCAATATTTCGGGTGTGTGCATCCAGATGGAAAATCTACCGCATTTGGATGATATGTTGCTTGAGTTTCCGCCAGTCCTCCAACTCCTGAGGCGTCAAGGTATCCGGAGGAGAAATATAGAAGCGTTTTACCAGGAGATCAAAAAGTTCATCTAAAGTTGTGAAGGACTTGTATGTCATGAGGAAAGTTTTGATGAAATTGGGGTCTAGACAACCGTTAGCACATGGAGAATCATTACAATATCCTGTACCTACCTCCGGGTTCGTGCGATGTGAGACGCTCCACTAATGCGGGTGCTGTTCCAGCTCTGACACTCCCATCCACATCGATAACCAATTCCTCCTTGGTGTAATCGGGCTGCAGGTACCATGGCTTGGTATTTGCGATGTGCTCTGGGACGTCATCGCCGAGAATCTTTTTAATTTTCTGCACATTTGAGGTCGCCCTCGTTGTAACAGCTGTGCGACTTCAGAATACAAGTCTTTAATGGATAGAAAAACTCACATCCATCATCTATGTCTAGCGAGTTCGTATCTCGCTGTCTGTCAGATGGAACCAGTGTGTGTGCCGACATTGAGGGGTCACAGACACTTCGGGATTCTCTGTAAGTACGATCCGTAAGGGTTATCGTTGTGTCAGATAGCTGAGATTGGCAGCGGAATGTTGGAACGCGGTCGCTCAGCATCTTCGATGAGCTACCGAGTGCAACTTCGAAGTCGACAAGGTCTTCACTCTCCGGATCGGTAGGGTTGGCTATGGACATGGGGCGGCCATCAAATCGACTGTCCATGAAGCTGAGTCGAGACATCCTCCATTCTATTGCACCTTGATACTCCCCTTGAGCAATATCAGCTTGATTATGACCTAGCGTCAGGAGAGCATCAAGAGTTTGCATAAGAAATTGAAGGTTTGATTTCAATGACGTCGCAATAGAATCAAGATACTCGTAGTGAGCATCCTTATCTTTCCAATGTGACCTCCCTGTTAAACGCCTCACGCGCTGAGTCGTCAACAATAAGGTGGACGCATCGTCGTACAATGCCTGTACGACTGCTTCTAATGTACGCGCCAATATTCGGGCGTTTTCTACCGTTTGGACGTACAAGGCACCGTTTTCAACGTCAGCAGTTTCAGCGTAGAAGCCGTCGATATCCACATGTCTAGCAACATGGATGTTTGCGACAAATAGAATCAAAGTCGAAAGTCCTGTAAGAACCTCTTTGCTAGCAGTCCACACGCCTTGCTCCGGCTCTGGGTAACTCGCGTCAGAGACTATATTAATCCTGATAACCAATGCTCACGCGACTCGTTGCTTTTATTCTTCAGCGCTGAGTGGAATGTGCCAAACTTGGCTTGCACTGAGGCCATGTGCGTCTTGAACTCAGAGAAGACATCAGAGGCGAGTAGGCGTTGAGGGGATTCCTCATTATCATCCATGGGAACCCATCCAAACCCCTTCCAAGTGCCGGCGCAGCCAGCGCCCACTAAGCCTAGTCCCAGATAGACAGTAGAAAAGCAGCCCTGAACGCGCTTGGCTCCTGCGCCCACAAGCTGCTGTTCGCTATGATATCGTTGGACCTCAGCAACGAACGAGACAATGGCTCTATCAAGTTCCTCCGCATCATTTTTGATGCGGGAAACTGTTTCATGAGCGGCCGGCCCCGAATCGTATTCCATTGCCCTGGCAGACAGTACAAGTTTGGACAGCGTGGCGGTGACCTTGCGTTGTGCGGGTTTAAGCAGGGTCTGGGAAGTCATCGTATCACGGCGGTCCTGAGCATCCCGCGGAATGAGATGATTCGGGATATATGCCGAAGGCGGTGTCGAGATATACAGAAGATTACGAACAGCAACGACGATGGCCTTAACGAGCTCGTCTAACGCTTGAACGTGTTCCGCACGTCGGGACAACCCGCTCAACAATTGGTTCTTTTGCAGGACAGATGCAATGGTACCTCGTGCTACATGAGATAGATCAGAAACCAGATCCGGTAACGGCGGAGTAAGGGCCTGTTGTAATTCCCGGGCAATTCTCTCCGCATCGGTCAGGTCTAAGGCTGGTGAACGTCCCATCGTATCATCCTGGGAAGAGTCCCTTCGGCCATTCTGGGAATGACCGCTAGCGGAAAGTCCGTCCTCTGGATCGGAGGAATAAGCACCAGAGTCATCAGAGTCGCTGATATGCTCGGTAGGACTTTGGTAGGGATCGCGTCTTCCACGAACCTGTGACGTCGCCGAATCAGATCGCATACGACCACCTGCGTTCTGTTCATTGAAGTTCGACGTGGTAGAGGAACCGGTCAACGCGCGAGAGCGACCTTTCTTTCCCGAACTTTCGCTATCCGGAAGTAACCAGCTAACCTCACCGGTGAGTTTGTTCATGTAATAATAAGCCATGCCATTGTCAGCAAGCTTCCTAACCCAAGGTTCTGGGGTGCCAGTCCGCTTAGGCACCCCGAAACCCGCCAGACTATTCTCCGTCAATGCAGTAAAGCCAAGGCCGGTGCCACTGCCTGTACGGGAACCAGGCTGCGTAGTTGTTAGGGCGGAGAGATCACCGTCTGGACTTTCGTCCACCTCAGCTGGAAGATCTCGTGCATGTTGACCGGTTTGTGTGTTAACATAGTAAATCTACCAAACGAGCAGCTCCCCGTCTGTTGGCAGTCTACATATTATGGGCTACTTACCTGTCCATCTGATGTGACCTGGGGCATCCAGAAATCGTTAGACATTCCCCCCTCTCCCGGTGCACGGTGCGCGATTTCAAGGAACTCATTCGACGGGTTCGATGTTTCGCCGACCCAATCAACGTCAGAGGCATAGAGGTCCAACGCAGCACTCCCCGTCATATCGATCTGCTGCACGTGCTGTGTGTCGTAATTAGACAGGGCAAGTTCAGCCTCCTCGTCCGAAAGGATGGTGACATAGTTAGACGGGAACCATCCCCGCTCATCGCCTAACAGGCCATCCCACCAGCCCGATTCCAGTCGAGTCAGGACCTCGATAATATCATTCTTGCGGAACGACAGGGAAGACGCATCCTGAGTCTGGTAGTCGTAGAGGGCTCGACAGAAGAACGTCGTGATATACTGTTCCTCAGGAACATGAGAGGGTTGACCGTCATCATCGGCGGCAGTGCCGCCTCCATACGAAGCGATACCGTTATACGCAACTCCAACAGCAGCCATCGGAGGCGCTTATCGAGTTCCGGGGTGTGTTATCGAGGAAGCAAAACGTCGAGGACGGTGAAGACAGCCAGTGGAGGGATGGGGGTGAAACAAGAAACCAAAGTCGTATGTCGCCCGTCTCGCCAAAGCCATGGGACCTCCCTGATCGAAACTGACGCTTACGTAAGCAACACCCGTTTTGTTTTGTATTGACAGGCGTTTTTCTTAGAAAATGTAGCGCGCCTCACGTTCTCAAGTGAACAAATGGCGTCCTCCATCGACTCCATTAAGCCTGGCATCCTGCTGAAAATACAATCAATTAAATTCCATGGTTCACAGGATCAGTAAAATGGCTTGGTAAAAAACAAAGCAAAAAGTATACCATGCAAGGGACCGACATGTGCACAATGCAAAGGTACGAAAAAAAAAAAAAAAAAAAAAAACTATCACGAGTGAGCCATCATCGTTTCAGTGTTCTCTGCTTTTCAGCAAATTGGACAATTTTGCGATCAACGAACATTCCTTTCCTCTCTCGCACAGCATCCATGTACTCCTTGGCCAGATTTGATCTATCAGCCTTTTCACCAAGGTCCTCTAACTCCTCTTCCGTGGTAGGGACCCAGAACGGATCCTGATCGAGCAGCTCATAGCTGAACCATTCCGTCAGCCCTTGCCTAACATAGGCGTCGTCTTAAAATTCAACTTACCCACTGAAAATGAGCTGGGGACTAGCGGCGCCAGATGTGCGCTTGCGGATATCTGTCATAACGTAAACATCTGCCTCAAGGAACATGGTGAGAGTACCAGCCATCTGCGAATCCAAAGCTCTCCACCACAGGCAAAAGCGCAGATACGGTGAAATATGTCGTCCCCTCTTTCATCTCTTCGCCAATTATACGACCACGTCGTTTCGCGATTACTCCATACACCTTGCCAAGTACATCCGCTAACAAAGAAAGGAAGCACACAGATCCAATTCAGCTCGACAGTATCAAAAGCAGGACACAATACGTACTTGACGCTTGAATGTCACACGAATACATGGCCAATTTAAGCCTGGGAGACCAGTCCAGTAATCCGTTTCTGCATGCATCCCTCGTGGCCGATATTAAGGAACCCGTCACTTGTGTCAGCCTATTCTGTGCTATTCCCAAACCGTTATCAGTAAAGGTCTCTCGCGAGACGACTGGGGAACCCACCAACTTCGTTCTGGATGCCTTGGACGTCTACATCCATGTTCTCGAGAAAAAACGCAAGACCCTCCATGGGCTCCGCACACAACGGCCCTTGGAAGGTCGCCAACTGAAAGCCAGTCTCGATGTGTCCAGTAAAGTCATACTGACCGGCGGACCCATTTTCCTGACCCGATTGGTTCCCCATATTGCCCCGTAGCAAGCGGCGTTTTAACCTATATCGTACGTGTGTCTTTGTGAGGCACGAGGAGGGAAGAGACGTACGAAATAGGGACCACCTCCTTGCGTGAATCGAAAAGAACACAGCCACCGGCGCCATGAGGACCAAATGCCCATATCCTTTCCACAGCACTAAGCCACTCACCACCGGCAGCCTTGCATTTCTCTTCCAGGGCGTCCCAGAATTGTTCGGGCCTCACGCTTGGGAGTTGAACCACATCGCCTTGCATCCCACTCTTTTGTATGTCAGGACTACTCCCATCATTTTGTCCATCGGTTGTCCCACGTTCCTGTAGCAGTAGCCGGAGCGTGCTCAGGTTTTGTAGGATGAACTGGTGGATAATGTCTGGTAAAGGAACAGTACGTATTGTAAACGAGACAAGGTTCTGGTAGCTTGTGCCCTTCACAGTGCCACGGGCGGCATTTAACGTCTTTGGGGGTGCCATATCTGACTGCACTTTAAAGGAACATGACAACCATAACATATGAAACGCATACCTGGGGCTTTGACAGCTGTTTCACGGAAAGGCACAAGAGGCTTAGATGCTTGTATATCTATCCGAGCAAACCGTTCTCGCAGATCCCTGAGACATCTCTGATCTGAATGTATAGCTAAGCCTTTCTCGTGAAAGATAAAGCAACATACCTCCAGATGTAGCTCTCCTGCAGTGAGGATAACATGTTCCCCGGTTTGTTGCTGGAACGTTTCTGCACAAGGATCTGATTGTGCCAGAAGTGCAAGTCCAGCAACTAACTTGGGCATGTCTGCAGGGATAGCAGGTTCGAGTGCTACCCGCACAATAGGCGCTGCCTGGGGAAGATCGCCAATGTTAGCGTGCTTAGGTGGGCCCCAGGCAGCTTACCGTTCTGCTGGCACCTCCTATATTGATCAGACAGGCTTGATTCTGCTGCGGACTACTGTCATGAGGCACTCCCGCTCCTGCCGGGGCGCAAAGAGTGGCATTTCTCCACACTTTTCCAGAGAGGCCTCTGATAGCGAAGGTGTTTCCAGCCCGCACAATATCGACCGGAAGAAGCTCCCGCCCCATCATAATGTACAGGCCTTCTACGTTAGCGGACACGATATTATTGATATTGCTTGGATTGTCAGGGGGAAGAGAGGCATTGTACTTCGGTAAGACACAGTATATTTGTGTGTTAACCTTGATAGTTCCAGAATATAGACGAGCGAACCCGAGGATGACCTCGCCTTCTTGGAGATCCGAGTCTAGTACCAAGGGCGCGCCTTGGGACATATCCGGGATCGGAATATTGGCTTCGTCGACCATAGATCCTTCTTTTCTTGCTTCTCTTGCTTCTCTGCCACGGGTGCGCATTTCATCTGCTGTCAAGGCTCGTGTTTTGTTCTCCGGCAATTGCTTGTGTGGAACAGCGATCATCTTGCTAACATAAGCAACTACACTAGCACCCGGTGCAGAGTTGGATGTGAAAAGATCTTGCTCTAGTTTATTCTTTGGCTTGATCTCCTGTTCGAAGACGTCTGGATATAGTATTTTGGGGAGACGGAGCGCCTGTGCGACTGCAGGTGACGGAACAACGTCGATTACGCTTTGAATAACGCACGTTGATAGTGAGAGCCATTGACTAAAGATAAGGGAGAGTAGCTGACGGCTATCCTTGGATTTTAGGTCCCGAGGTAACACTTTGAGGTTTAGCGTCGACACAATCTTGGTCACTTTTTCCGTGTTCCTATCACGTGCAAGTTCAGTTACGCACAAAAGGTCATCAATGAAGGAAGTGGACCAACAGATTCAAAACAACTGCGTCGTATACAGCCCAAATGTTCTCCAAAACGAATTGGACAAAAAGAGGCTTCAGAGCGCGTCCCTTCAGATGCTTGTGACTGATGACTCTTTTAGTCTTGGGGTCCAAATAGAAATCGCCCCACAAGACGCGTCGTAGGTTGCCCTCCTTAAATCCAAGCTTAGTCGAATACAGTTGCGCGAATTTGCCGACGCGGAAACCCCACCCGTCTATTGCGGAGGCGAAAATGACATTTCCACGTTCGGGAGCGAAATATAGATCCTCGTCATCTTTCTCCCGGAAGGCATCCATATCGTTGGCCGTGGCCTCGCCTTCGTCAGCGTATTTATCCTTCTTTGCCGCTAATCGTTTGTCCCGCTCTTCTCTCCATCGCATGTCATCCTCCATTCGAGCACCCGCAAAAAACCCTCCCATCACAGCATTCACCTGTTCTATGATGCGCGAAAGGTGGTGATATGCTTCCATTGCAGAGAGTTTAAGCTCAGTGATCAACCGGTCCAACTTGTTAATCACAAGAATGGGACGGAGGTTATCTCGCCATGCTTGTTGGAGGACAGACACTGTCTATTGCCGTGTCAGATGGAAGTGTGTACTGCCATGAGTAATGACTCGCCTGAGTACAGACACCCTCTACCACGTCAACGAGAATAAGCGCCCCATCACACAGGCGAGATGCGGTAGAGACTTCCGTAGAAAAATCCACATGTCCAGGGGTATCAATCATGTTTATGATATAAGTCCGGGGAGATTTCTCTGTTCACATCTTTGTATAGCATTTCAAGATAGCTTTTCGACGACGCTTACCTTCACCATCACGCTCCATGACTTGGAACTTTAAAGACACAGCACTGCTTTCCATGGTTATTCCACGCTCAATTTCATCTTCACGGCTATCGAGATACCGAAGCTTTCCAGCCATTCTGTGCGAGATGATGTTATTCGAGGCAAGCAAAACATCCATCAGGGTGGTCTTCCCATGGTCGACGTGACCCATTGTCGTGATGATCCGTACGTTTGCGGGATCGGGTGCCTCTGCAGTGATATCATTGCTGGCCATCTCTGTCGTATGTAGATGACACCGACTTGAATCACCTTTGGCGGGCTGTGTCCTTTTGGGGCTGTTTGGCAATGGCTTTAGAAACAAACAAACTGCACACCTCATTCTCATTAAGGAAAGAATGAGGCGAGACTGTCTTTACACAGACAACACAATACTTTTTCGTTGTACCATTGTACCACAGCAATGTGATGGACGCAAAACTTGCTTCGCGTATCGTTGCCGCTGCTGTCAATTCCGTGCGCCAAGCACGATCTTGACACACTGCCCTTCGCCTGCGCAGCCCCTAATCTACTACGATACATGATCTGCTGCCATCACGGGTTTGTTTCGTCGTGGACTGCGGTGTACTTTACATATCGCATGGATCTTTCAACTCTCTTCTCTTCACTGCAAACCATCAGTTGTCTACCACCATGACTGTCGCTTGCACGTTTCACGGAGTGGCTCTGCCACTGTGGAAAGAAATGTTTCTGGCTCCACGCTTTCACTCCTGTGTGGAGCCAGGACCAGAATCTTTCCTCCCCGGAAACTAAGGACGGCCATTTTTCTCGGAGTGTAACCCATTCCTTCCCCTGACACTACTCTGGAACCCGTCTGTATGTGGTCGAGTGACTCAAGTCCGTCCCACGATCCTGGAAGCAATCCCACAGAGGTGCGTACTGCTAACCGCCGTCAAGACGTAAATGTAGACCCGCAGCGTGAGGAGGATATTACTAGAGCTAGTGTGTCACATCTAGCGCACTCACATTGGAGCAAAACATTTCGTGGACTGCTATACTGGATGCTTATCGGAGTACTACCACTCTTTGTTCTGCAAAAGGTCAATGTTAGGGTTCATTCGAGCTCATGTCATAAGATATTTCCTGGATGGCATCGCTATTCGTGGAATGAAAACAGGTATTCTCTACGACTCGGATGTCTTCCATGCGTTAATATCTACCCCGAACGAGGTATTTTTAACCAAAAGTATAATCCTCGTAAGTCATAATCTGTGATCCGGCTTCCGGTCACATCCGGCAGTAACAAGTTGCTGAAATAAACGAACTATTTCATTAAGCTGTGCCGCTTTATCCAGAAAGACAATCTCTTAAGATATACACAGTCCAGGATGTGGTCCTTTGGACAAATGCCATCTCCATATAAATGCAGTTGTCGTTATTACCCATGACTTTCGCCTTCGTGAATATGTCTAGCTGAACCGTTGTACTGCAAAACCACACAATATGACACACTATAGTGACGCTCATTCGTAATCCACACTCTAGTTAAACCTTGTCCCTTAGTGAGGTGACGAGGCAGGACATTTAGTCGAAGAGAAACATGAAATGATGCAAGGCAACTTTTCGGGTGAGATAATTCATGCATGACATACGCGGTAACCATTCCTGTTCACTGGCCGCTAAGTCCAATAAATTTCGCTCATGTATCCGGCGACAGAAATCATAGTACATCGCCGGAGGGAACTCCATGTACAAAGCCCATTGTGGCCAATGAATAATCACCCACAGAGTCGAACCTCGAGTCTCCGAGCACAACTTACGGGGCGTTCTGTACGAGTTCTCAGTCAAGCTAGGGCTTGACAACTAGCTGCTCATGTAGGGGATCTGATTGCGTCACTTGCCTTCATAAGATACGACGGGATGGAGCCTACCGACCGACTTCTAGGATCAGATAGGGCGATAACCCAGATGAGAAGGGGATGTCAATTGTTTGAAGGCAGTGAAAGTTAGTGGGGGTGCCCCGTGGCACTGCTGGCTATATCTTATCACATCGTACCGATAGAAACCACGAAAATTCGTGTCGCGATGGGTCCTCGTTCGAGGATAGGTGTTTAATGATGCACGGGGCTCGTCTTTCCGAGATATGGAGATCCATCATATGTCGCAATTAATTAAGGCTGTATTAGAAAGTAGTGCGATAGTGGTATCGGGCTTGGTGGCTAGTGTTCTCTCTCGACACCGCTGGAAATTGGAAGTTGCATATGCTATCGACGCGTTCTGTACTTACATATTGTCCGATATCTTCGGATGTTGTTGCCTCAGGAAGAATGACGCTCGACCCGTGATCTCAGTATGAACTGGATTCTGCGTCAGCCTTTCATGCTGAATCGAACACACGTCCCGTATCTTCTAATTCAATTTCAAGCTTGGGAAGGGAGTCCGCTGCGAGGAGCGTAGTGGATGTCGTCTTGCGACCACTGGGCTTGGAAGATTTCTTAGTCTGAGCACTTGGACACAGACCAGCTGAGCTCAATGTGCAAGAGTCACATTTCGGTCCGATAGGAAGACATATCGTCTAAAGTCGCGTCATAAACACTCATGCATCATGAGGTTGGGAGAATGAGGTATACCTGACCAAAACCGACCAGCAAGTGATTGATCTCACCATGCAGTTCCTTTGGCAACCAGGACTGTAAATTCAGTCTGGATAGAACTGAGTTAGTTGGGTCGCCTGTAGAGTGGACTTCATTGTCACTACCTGGTCTCCTCTGGATTCTTCGTGGGCCGCTGATGCCAACCAAGTCGGTTTGTGATTCGGTGAACATGGACGTCAACCCCAATTCCGAGATTTCTGGTGGATATTAGATAACATAGATGACAATAGTCGTAGGCGCTTACAGGTTCCAAGCAACTTGGAGAGCGAGAAATGCCATCTTTGGCCCAACTCCCGGGAGTGAACAGAGTTCATCGACTGTTTTTGGAACATCAGAGTCGAAGTCATCTCGCAAGCGCTGGGCAGTTTGCTTGATATACCTTTCGAATGGGTCGTCAGTGCTCTTACGATAAAAACATTGTACCCCTCCAGAGAACGCACTGAGTTTTTCGTCTCCAGAACCCTACTTTGGCTATGGCCTCGGATATCGTTAACTCATCGGCGGCTATCACGGCACCGACGGAGAGTGACCCCCCTACCGCTGTCCGCAGCTTGGCCACTGCAGCATCCGTTACTTCGTCCTTCGTCTGGGAAGAAAGCATAAGTGAAATAAGAGTTGCGAAGCGGCGGTTCTGTCCAATTTCGCATGATGGTCATCCAACGCTGTAGGATTCAGCATAAGCATACCTTTGGATCTTGTTCTTTCCACTGTGCCTGGTCACATCCCATGGTATCCACTGGCGCGGTGATTCGGGAACGCATCTCCTTGATGGTATCATACGCCTCTTTCCATCGTTCTGGCATGGGATGAGGCACGTCCAAACTCTGGGGTATCATCTTGGACTTCTTGGGTGACTTGGATCCAGCGGCTGCCATCACCTCTGCCATGCTCTCCACTGCTTTCGTCTTGGATTTTAACTTGACCTTCTTCGCTACTTGAAGCATGTCATCGGAATCTACTGGAGTGGGTTCCAGAGCTGCCACTTCCTCGGGTTTGACGCGAGTCGACCTCGTAGACCGCCTACGCGCTATGGATGGTCCTGCCACATTATCCTGCGCTTCGTAGAGTGTTACCGCAGCGTGATACGGGCTTGATTTGGCTGCAAGCCTCGTTGCACGCTCGGTGGTGCCCCTTCGTATGGCTGGCGTCATGAAGTTCCGTATGCTTTGGTGCTGCACTAACTTCAAGTAGCTCAACCAACCAAGCGAGGCGGCGATTGCTAAAAGAGGACATCCTCGCCAACCTCGACATCACACAAGTTGTATACACATTCTCAGCAATTTGGACTATCTCCAACCTCGACAATGTCTACTCACGCTGACCATAGGCTGTGGCTTTCGAGTTGTAAGCGGGCCTCCTAGGCCCTTCGGGTCCCAATCTATCAACGGGCTGCTAGAGTAAGCATATCTCTGCACTCTCGTCACCTTTTTATTTTTGGGAACAGACGGAATATCACTTTGGCGTGGACCAACCTAGATGCAATGCGTAGAAGCGATGTGGTTCATTACTATACCAGTGCTCTTGCACTGCCCGTCACTCAGATCCTGAGAGGCGCATACGGTCGATACTACACGCATTCGGAGGCACGAACTGCAGGGTGTTCCAATGTGCAATGACTCAACCATAGCAGTCACTCAAGTGCTTCTAGCATACTTTCCGTCTCGCTTCATTCCCGAGGAGCAATGTGGTGGTATTTATGTACTCTATCATTCTCTGGTAGGCTCGCATATACGGCTCTAAACACAGATAAATGTTTTTGTTTTTGTCGCCTTGCCTGTGAGCACGATTTTTGTTAGACGACAAAATATTTTCGTACTGACGAACAAAGCAGCCGCCTTAACGCAGGACAACTACACGCACTGTAGAAGGTCTCCACCTTGCTATGGAACCTGACAGTAATGCTGACGGCGAGTGGGTCAGAAGGTTTGTGGGCTTGCCTGAATACTTACTGCCAGGATTGTATTGCAAGTTGGTATATTTGCACATGCAGTGAGTACAACTACTAATTCAGCCTCCCACTGGAGCGAAAAAAAACCAGGCACTTGAAGGAGGAAGGATTCAAAAAGATCCCTTCGCTTTCTAAATAACCCTCCACAAATGTTGCTTGCAAAATAATTTTTATCCACAACAATTGATCGAGTCAACGGATATTTGCACTAGTTACAGACATGGACCTGTCGTATCGACTCAGGATCTTGACATTGGTCTGCCTGCCTCAGGGTGGATGCCTACACAGATGATATGACTTGCATAGATATAGGACCAACGCACGGACACCATACGAAGGGCGTCATGGTCATCATTGGATTCAAGACCACCAATGAGAACAAAGTATGTGTAGCTATTGGTCCAGAAATTCCGTCCTACAAGATGCAAGTTGGTTCACCTTAACACCTTCAGCAGGCTTTCTCTTGCTACCTCGTTCAGGCCTTTTCCTATCAAGACCAGTTTCCCCATGGCGGGTAGACCCTGCACCTCCTGACTACTGACTTCCGAGATTTCATACATGGTCTGTACACCCTGTAATACGTACTCCTTTCCTGCATCCGTTACAAATAGTCCCTTGCACCGTAGGATCTTGATCTGGTGGGTAGCATCACCGGGGGCTTCCTTTGGCAGCTCGCCATCCCAGAGGACCTTTTGAATCCATTCTTCGAGTTGCTGTAGTTTTCGAACAGAAAAAGGTGGCGTGGTGACCTGAAGACTGGATATCCCACGTAACTCATAATGCTTCTGTTGAGGTACTAGTCCATGTCCATGATCGTCTTGACATCTTTCATGGAGAGTAGTCGTATGAAGATTACTGGTCACAGCATATGCGTTAATGTTGATGATGCGAGCAATGTCAATATTTGCGCGTTCCGTTCGATGTATGGGTGCTGATGGATTGACCTTGTGGATTATCTCTTCGATCTGGGACAACTGATCTTTTGATGGGACAAGGTCTACCTTGTTGAGAAGAACAACGTCAGAACATGCTATCTGACTTTTTGCAGCATGTCAGAACGATGCTAGGGGCCATGGGAGTCGAATTACCGTAAACTCTCTCCAATACCGTCGATTGAATTGTCCTCTTCCATTTGCTGTACAGTAGATGAGCTCAATGGACCAGTATACGAGCAACGTCAATTACCTTTCGGCCAAAGACTGCATCTACTACACAGACCACACCATCCAAGATGATCTCCCTGCTGAGACCTGCAGAATATTCTTCGTTCTGCCAGAAAATAGATGCAATGGGGCCTTTGGTATTGATTCGCATTGGAGTTCCGATAAGAGTACAGAAACCTCACCAACCTGGGTCTGCCAGCCCCGTGGTTTCAAGTATGATGTGGTCGAAGGCACCCTTCCGTTCCATCAACTTCTCGATAGCAGCGATACCGGCATCTTTGATGCTACAGCAAAGACATCCATTGGCAAGCTCGAGGAACTCCTCTGATTGCATTGTTGGGTCATCCCGCGATGTTACGTTGATAGCTTTAGCTGTTTCCTGCAGATGTTCATACGCTGTACTGTTGTGCGAACTTATCCCAACTAACCTTCTATGCTCTATATCCCTGCGAGTTAATCAGTCGTGTACAGAGGTATTGGGACTTACAGCAGAGTCACCGAACTCGTTCATGATAACAGCTATACGATATCCGTGCCGCTCTGTCAGGATGCGTCTAGGACGATCGCGAAGTTAGCTTGTGTATAAGCGCCAGTTGCCTGAGTTGTGGATCACTTTAGTAGGGTGGACTTTCCAGCGCCGAGAAAGCCGCTGATAATGGTGCACGGGATGCGCTGTGATTCTTTGGCTTGATGAGACAGTGGAACTGGCTGTAAGCCATGGTCTAAGAGAGCACTACGATCAAGTTAAGAATAACGTCGATGAACGAGGCTGAACGTACGGGACATCGTCGTCAGCATCCATTTGATCTACTCCGAGCTACTTAGTCGATCGATTCCAGGGGTAAGGGTCAGATCATCTGGAGGGCCGGTCAATGGTGCTCATGACCTACTGGTTGATGGTCTGTCGATGTTCGCGATGGTGGTGCGGTAGCAGTCCCGACGTGAGGGGATGCAACGAATTCTGAATAAATCCAAGGTCCGACTGGCATTCGAGTCTTCCGACTCCTTGACGCCCGCCTCCCTCGTCCCCGACACCTACTCGTTTGTCCACACTTTTCAATAGCAAGCATGCTTAATATCTCGGACGAATACGTTCGCAACCTTGTTCAAGGCCCTGGAGACGTAGAATGGAGGTAAACAATGGTCGAACGATTCGTTCGTTAGCTCAATCCGCAAGTACCGTAGGTACGAAATGAGACGAGAGTGTCAAGAAATTCTCCCCGGACTCCTACTGGGTCCATTTCAAGCGTCCAAGTCGTTGGACACCCTACAGAGCCTTGGCGTCACCCACATGTAAGTGGCACCTCTGACTTGTGTCTGCGCACTCTGTAATGTTACTCTGGCTGTGCACTCGTCGACCGGACATTACAGAGTCTGCATACGCGATAAGAAAGAAGCGTTTTCTGTGAAGCCTCGGTTCCCGGATCACTTTCGGTACCTAGTACTTGACGTGGAAGACAACGAGGAGCAAAACGTGATTCGACTATTTCCGGAGTATGTCTCTCGGCTAATTGTGACGACGACCTTCTCATCCCCGGTGCGCTTAGCGCGGACCAGTTCATCCAACACGCTTTGGAAGAGGGAGGTAAGGTTTTGGTGCATTGCAATGGTGAGTGGCTACGTGTGCCTTCATACCGCTTCTCCACTATTCCGTGTATCAGGCGGTATCTCCCTGTCCCCTGCATTCGTGGTGATGTTTGTCATGCGGCATTGCCATTTGTCTTGGGAGGATGCTCTTCACCTTGTGCAGAATCGGCGATACTGCATCTCCCCTAACGGTGGATTCCTAACACAAATCAAGGTAAGACGTTAACCAAATCCAGCCCAAACGAACCCTAACGAAGCGATATAGGAATACGAATCAATATATAAGGCGAAAGCAGCAGTGGCCAGTTTCCACACAGGTTCAATGCAAAGGGTTGTATCTAGAAGGAAGAGAGATGATACCGACGACGAGGACGACTCCAGGCAAGTTTAGCTAGTCTTTTTCAATGGTCTTACCAATAACCCGCTGATTACAGGATAGATGACCGCAAACGAGTGCTTGTCGACGACGACGACACACTCATGGCGACAGATTCGTAGCGCAGTGGATTCAGTACCCCTATATTGATCTTTGAATACCGCTTTAACGACCATCGTGCTTCTATATTACATCCCATTTCCTGTTACACGCTTGACTCTCGATTATGCGCTTGTAGATCATATATAACACCTATCATTCCAGCTGACCTCTTAGGGTTTTGGGAGTCACCATATACACAGTCGAGTTAATCAAAGAATGCTATACCTCTTTCGTCCGCAACTTTTAACCGGCCATTAGCCATCATGGTATAGAATTTTTGGTTGTGCTCGAAGGACATGAGATGAAACAAAGATGAAAATACATGGCAATGCCATACTATACCTACATGTACAACACAAAACACTGGCAACAAGGCATAGATAAAATCATATGAAGAACAAACATGACTTCTCGGGATTGCGTAGTATTGCAAGTGCTAGCGAGTTGGGTACCCCTATTTGCAGACGTGCCCTCGATAACATGGAACATATAAGTGTCCTGGTCGACAGCAAACGTGCTAATAACTAGAAGAAAGGAATAACTTGGTATCGATGAGCGGCAAAGATAGCGACAGGAGAGCGGAGAAGAGGATTTGGTCACGACAAATGTTGTACCCCTATGCGGGGTGTGCGGGTCTTCTTGGCGTCTTCAGGGCATTCGGTGTTAGGCTAAGATTTTCCTTCTCATCTGCACTTGCGGAGGTTGAGCCAGCGCTTGGTCTTCGGATCGGTGTCTTAATTTGTGGCACCGATCCTGATACTGATGCACGGCGTAACGATCCAGTATCAGATGGAGTACCTGGTAGAGAGGGACGTGTACCGGAGGATCTTCCTAGTGCCGATTGCGATCTGACAGGTGGTGTAGGAGTCGCAGAAATAGGACGTGATACTTTAGCAGGAGGTCCCATGCTACCCGCAGGTTTAGTCCCGGAGATGCTCGTGGCAGTGGTATTGGAGCGAATGCTCTTGTTTAGGGCAACAATACTTGCGCGAGGAGCTGTCGACGGTGTCCCAGTCAATCTCCGCTCCGAGCCATCCCTCGATACGTCAGAGAGTGCTGAGGGGGGCCGTGGCGGGAAGGATGGTGTGGAAATAACCGTCGAGTCACGTCGACTAGCTTTTGAGGTTGAAGCGGGCGTGCCTGTTCCAGCTCCACGGACTCCCACTCGACGCTTCACCTTGGTGGAGATTAGAGCTTGTACTTCGTCCTAAAAATGTACGGGTTCTTACCAGTTCAAGCTCCTGTTGCTTGGAATCAAGCGCAATATTAAGCCCATTGATGTCCTCCTTGTCTTGCATGTGCTGCTTTGTTAACTGGAGGATCTTGACTTCCTTGTCTGCGCTTTCTAGTTGTAGCTGATGAACTTGACCACGCAGGCGCGTAACCTCTTCTGTTAAAGAGTCGATACGTTCCTTCGAACTGCCAAGCATGATATCAGATTTAGCTTTTTCTTTGAGGGCTTCTTCGAGCTGCTCTCGCGCCTGCTCCTCACGGGTAAGCGCATCGTCCACTTCTCGCCTCTGTTGTTCCCTGATCCGGGCTTGCTCGCGATGCAGCGACGATAGCTGCTCTCGTAATTCTTCAGCATCCTTTGCACTCTGAAGCAATCTTTCAGAAAGTGATGTGATCTCCTCATTGCGCATCTTAACATTTTCTTCTAAGCGGGCGACGCTCTCCTTCGTAAATCGAAGTTCGTCATCTAAGTCGGAGATGCGATCCTCCTGCTCTTGGAGGGCCTGTGTGAGGCCATCAGCGTGGTCACGCTCTCGGTGAAGCTGTTCATCGAGCTGCAAGAAGACAAAGTCAGCGTGAACATAGGAGAGGTAGAAGGGGGATGCACCTCGTCACGTTCCGTTTCCAAAGTGACCCGTAGTTCCAGAGCTTCCTGGAGCGTCGCTTCGAGGGCATGTTTCTTGTTTTCACCTTCGCTCCAGTCTTCCTCCATACCCGAAATCTTATTTTCGAGCGTTCTGATCTCTTCTCTGAGCGAAGCTATCTCTTGATCCTGCTCCTCGGCCTTGCGGAAGTGCTCCTTTGCCACAAGTTCATCATCTGCCTGTGATCTGAGGTCCTCTCTTAGCTTAGCGATCTCCTCCTCCCTTTCCTTCAAAGCCACTGTGAGAGTATCACGCTCGTTGCGAAGAGTGACCTCCTTCGTTTCTACATCTCCCTTCTCTCGCTCCAGATGCGATATCTGGCGATGCAGCTGACGCAAAGCTTCGCCAGTCGCTTCATCCATGACGCTCCGCTCCAAACTTTCCTGCCGACTGTTATCTACTTCATCCTCTAGACTTCGACACATCTTTTCCAATTCTGCAGCCTTCTTCTTCCATGTACGGAGGATGTTCTTGCGCTTTTCGTTTTCCTTTTCGGCGGTGTCGAGGCGGCCAGTCAGTGCCTGGACCATCTCGTCGCGTGCACCAAGATCGATCTCGTACTGCGTGCATAGCTCCTGCTGGAACGCAAGCTGGGTCCTGAGGGACCAGATGATGTCCTCCTCTCGGGAGGCTGTGCGGCCATGGGTACCGTGAGTAGGAAGGGGAGCAATCATGGTTTCTGGAGTATAGTATGTCGTCCCATTAGTGCAGAAAGCGGGGCGTAGTCCTTCTTCTGAGTCGTTATCGTGGTCGTGTCGTGATTTGAGAGCGCTGCATATTTTGGACCACACCATATTGGCCGCGTAAGGGGATTGCTAAAGGACCTTGATGGCTTGACGTCCGTCCGCGACGCAAGTGGGTGAGCAGTTCAGAGAGATCCAGAGCCCCACGAGTCGTCTACGAACCCGCGGGTGCGGTCACGTGCAATTCGAACCAGACGCGTTCGATCACGTGGGGAAAACTTTTTGCCTCGTGGCACGAGCCCCCTAACCATATTCGGTTCTCCTATGCTAGGGTTAGGGTCTGGAGCGACACGTTGCAACCTTCCAAGTCTCTACCCACTTTATATGTAGTCCCTCGTTCCGGCCTTCTCTCGACCGTGTGCCATGTCGATAATAAGGTCTGATTAACGCTCCTACTACGAAATGTTCGTCTGACGCTCTCTACCAGACTAGGCTTGTGCGTATCAGGCGTGTACGCCATGTTTCTGGTGCGTTGTCGCCACGCGTATGTGTCACAGAACTTACCAGTCAGTCCCTAGCTTTGGGCTATCGCACAGGAACGACGTACGTTGCCGAA
Source organism: Astraeus odoratus (assembly GCA_016618355.2). NCBI lineage: Eukaryota > Fungi > Basidiomycota > Agaricomycetes > Boletales > Astraeaceae > Astraeus > Astraeus odoratus. The sequence goes on along the minus strand of JADGIP010000112.1, from coordinate 6,648 downwards.
CCTCTAAGTCATGTATTTATCTGTGTCTTAATGCTGTTAGTTCAGTTTCTGTGCCGTTCCAGTCTATCGATGGTCAATCTATGCACAAATTCAAGTCTGCACTGTTCATTGGAACCTGCCAGAGTCTCCTCAGCTCGCTCTCTGCCCTAATTTATATTTATATACGTAGACCGCCGCATTCTTCGCTCTTTTCGCTCCTCGGGCTTGATGCTCTTGCACCGTCAGTTACAGCCAATGGATCCGCTTCCAACGGAAAGGCGAACGGACCTTCAAGTACGCATGTACTCATCAACGGGCATGCACGACGCAAGTCCGAGATAACCCGGTCCGATGCATCTCACCGCAAGCACTTGCTGCTAGGGTATCTTCAATGCTCTGTTTTCATAACACTCGCGGCCCCGTTCGGCTTTGCTGCCCTGTCTTACATTACTTACCCCACCATGGTCCTTGGGAAGTCTTGCAAGCTCGTCCCGGTCATGCTTATGAATGTCCTTCTCTACCGCCGTCGATTTGCACCCCACAAATACCTTGTTGTCTCGATGGTGACAGCTGGCATTAGCATCTTTATGTTTTACGGGAACGAGAAACCTTCCAAGGGACCAGGGAACGCACAATCCCAGTCACCCTACGGGCAATTGATAGGCGTCGTATATCTACTTATCAACCTCATCCTCGATGGGGCAGTTAACTCGACTCAAGATGAAATATTCTCGCGGCACAAAGTCTCTGGGCAACAGATGATGTTCTGGATAAACGCGTTTTGCACTGCGTTAAGTGTAGCGCTAGGCACGCTGCCTCTGCCACACATCCCCGTGTTACACCCATCATCTGGTTCGCAATCGGAGTTCGCCAGCGCGATAGCCTTCGTAAGGGAACATCCATCGGTGGTAGTCCCCCTGGCGCAGTTTTCGTTCACTGGTGCGCTGGGTCAGCTGTTCATATTTGAGACACTGCAACATTTCGGTTCATTGACTCTTGTGTTCGTAATTCTGACCCTATTTGCCTTAGCAGAGTTACTGACGTACATGTTACAGCACGATCACTCTGACTCGCAAGATGTTCACAATGATATTATCTGTGGTTGTGTACAACCACAAGCTAACGCTTGGCCAATGGCTTGGGGCCGCCACCGTATTTGCAGGCATATCGGTAGAGGCGTGGGTCAAACGCAAAGGTAGGCTGAACGTTCGCATGCAAGATCTTGAGTACTCACCTCGTGTACAGATGTGCATGCGAAACGTGTCCTTCAGGAAAAGGAAAAGGCTAAGATAAAGTCTCTCTAAGCTCCCAACGGTATGCACGTCTGAGCGGCTATACTCCATAGCGTCGATACCTGGTGTCTCGTGTCCACGCACTGTTGCGTAGAATACTATCACAGATTAGACATTGAGCTGTTAGAGATAGAGCGACACATGGTAGATCAACAGTGCTGTACTTTTTAAAAAATTAAAAGAATGCATATCCTCGCGCATGCAATTTCATGTGAGAGCATCAGGGTAGATTGCAGTAGAAAAATCTATCGGATTATCTGTAGATGCTTTTGACCCTCCCTCAACTCTTCCATGCATTTGGGAGGCGATTGTGTCAAAGTTGCTGCTGCCATTGACGTTGCAATCAACACCAAGCTATAGCAGACTAGTACGGAAATCAAGCTCAAAAAAGTTCCCGTAGGATACAGCGGTGTGGTGTTCCTCCGGTTGGCGCTTGGGGGCTACTTTTCTGCCCTCCGCGCCAGTATCACTCTGGCAACATCAACGCTTCATTTCTAGTTATTTTTTCTCTTGGATCTTCCTATGTGTCCATGTAATTTTTTACTTTCATATTGATGACAAGTAGTCAGATATTGATAGCGGTGTTCAGATGTCCAGTGATAGTAAGTATTTGTACTAGCACAGACAGTATTTCTAAATGTGGTTAGTATCAATGTCATTATCGAAAGGTCGCAGCGAGTACGGCATAAGCGAAACTCGTAATGGAGCTATCGTCCCAAAGGTGTTATAATGCATTACTTCCTCACGTGTGATGAGGTCTCACACAAAAGCCCAAATCCAGTCTGCCCGCTAACAGAGCTAGCCTGTCCTTAAGTCTTGTGATATCTACACTGGTGGGTCTTGCTGGATGCATAGGCTCTCTCGGTCCTGCGCTCAGCCGTGACAACATATCCTCCAAGTTTTCCATGTCTCGCTTCCGAGATAGCTCTTCCGTTTGCGCGAGTCCTGGATCGTCGTTAAGATGCTCCCGGGCATGTTGTTCGGCTTCGACGTCAGGGGGTGCGATATCGGCAAAGCGTATTTGGGATAGCGTGGCCGATATGGCACGAGCTTCCTCAAGCTCGGTTGATGTGGAATTATGTGGCTCTTGAGCACAGGACGAAAGGAATGAGACAAGTGCAGAGGCAGCCCCTCGCAGGCTGCCTAGGTCGCGACCGACGGGTACACCTATGTTGGCAAAACCCACATCAAAACCTTCTTGAAGGGCAGCCTCCTTGCCGGCAACGATACCTTCCCTGTAGCCGGACTGGGCGTGTCACAACATAGCCGCAGGTTACGCAAAGCTAAAACATGATGTGAAACATGGAAACGTACATTGGTGAATTCCGTGGCTATTTTCTGCCAACTCGCTTCTGGGGCGTAGTGAGGATCTTCGTCCCATGGACTGTCCATAGCTGTGTAGTGGTTTTGGATTCGGAGAGGTCTGCGATGGTATGAGACACCGATAAGATTGCTAAATCTGCGTAGTACCCGCCGCGTACACTGGCCTGTTGCCTAAAATCTCGTTAGAGCAGCTGCTTAGCTCCCACAACAATTATGTGGCCGTTTTGCCGCCGGTTTCCTGTCCGTCGGGCAGTGCCTTTGCCTGTGCAGGTTCAACGGGTGCGTTGGCGTCGGACTGTGATGTGCGCTCACTGAGCCCGGTGTATATACACGCTGGTGACCCTGTCAGTACGGTTGTGAAGTATGCTAACTGGAGATAAACTAATAATGATGAACATTCGTTCCGAGACCATGTTTCATCGATAGCCTCATCTTTTCGACTCACGACATAACGCAGCCCTGGGACTGAGAGCTTTAAATCCGCACGAATGCTGTGTTGTCATCATCGTTCGTGCCGTCGGACTCGTGTTTTCACGCGGCGCAATTTGCCTGCGGTCGTGGGAAAAAAATCGTGTACAGGCCTGGCTCAAACTAATTGCGGTTTTGCCAGGTCAGCACTCTTACACTCGCTCCAATTTCTTCCAGTCGTCCCCTCCAGGGCCTTCGTGGCTGTCTCCCTCCTCTCGGTACTCTTCCCTATCCAAGGTACGCTCCAACTCTGCCTTCCAGGATGCCAGTCGCGTCCACCCAAGACGTTGTGGTCCTTACGCTCGGGATCGTCTTGGCTGGCGCATACCTCTTTCGTGAGCAAATCTTCCGCTCTGCGCCGGCAAAACCTGCCCCCCCTCCACCTTCGAAGATAACTAACGGTCATGGCAACCCAAGGGACTTCATTGCAAAGATAAAGGAGGGGGTACGTCCCGCTGAAAACTTGCAACGCAACCGAACTAATGTCAACCCGCCCTATTAGAAAAAGCGTATCGTTATCTTCTACGGTTCTCAGACTGGTACTGCAGAGGAGTATGCCATCCGCCTTGCCAAGGAGGCCAAGGCCAAGTTTGGCCTCACCTCGCTCGTCTGCGACCCGGAGGAATACGATTTCGAGAACTTGGACCAGATACCCGAAGATTGCTGTGTCTTCTTTGTCATGGCAACCTATGGCGAGGGTGAACCGACCGACAACGCTGTTCAGCTCATGCAGAATCTTGAAGAGGACAGCTTCGAGTTCAGTAATGGCTCTCATAAACTAGACGGTCTCAAATATGTCGTCTTCGCTCTTGGAAACAGGACTTACGAACACTATAATGCCATCGGACGCAAAGTAGACTCTTTATTAACGAATATGGGCGCCGTTAGGATCGGCGAACGTGGCGAGGGCGATGATGACAAGAGCATGGAGGAAGACTACTTGGAATGGAAGGACGGAATGTGGCAAGCGTTCGCCGACGCAATGGGCGTAGAGGAAGGACAGGGTGGTGATACCCCTGATTTCACTGTCACAGAGCTCGAATCTCACCCTCCGGAGAGGGTGTACCTTGGTGAGAAACTTTGTCCGTCGTTTATATGCTAAGGCAACTGAAACCGTCCTCGTAGGCGAACTGTCTGCCCGTGCACTCACAAGAACGAAAGGTATTTACGACGCGAAGAATCCCTATGCCTCTCCTGTCCAGCTATCCCGTGAGCTGTTCCAACTCGGCAGCGATCGCAACTGCGTCCATGTCGAGCTGGATATCGAGAACTCTGGTATCACTTATCAACATGGCGATCACGTGGGCGTATGGCCCTCCAACCCTGACATCGAGGTTGACCGTATGCTTTGTGTTCTTGGACTCTCCGAGAAGAAGGATACCGTCATCAACATTGACTCCCTCGATCCTGCCTTGGCCAAAGTCCCTTTCCCGGTTCCAACTACATATGCCACAGTCCTCCGTCACTACATTGATATTTGCGCAGTCGCAGGTCGTCAGATGCTCGGCGTGCTCTCCAAGTTTGCCCCACACCCAGAAGCCGAGGCTTTCCTTAAAGATATGAATACCGACAAGGAAGGATACTCGGCCGTCGTTCACAATGGTTGCTTCAAACTTGGAGAAGTTCTGCAACTTGCCGCTGGGAATGATATCAAAGTCCGCCCTACTCCCGCAAACACTACTACGTGGGCTATTCCTTTTGACATCATTGTGTCGTCTATTCCACGCTTGCAACCTCGGTACTATTCCATCTCTTCCAGTCCCAAGCTTCACCCGAACTCGATCCACGTTACTGCCGTTGTTCTCAAGTACGAGTCCGTCGCCAACCGGCTTGTAGCGCCGCGTTTCGTTTATGGTGTAGCTACAAATTTCCTATTGAACATCAAGTTTGCAGCGAACGGAGAGACCGCTCCTTTAGTTGCCGATCCTGCAAGCTCAGAACCTGCTCACGCTTCTCTTCCGCAATACGCTATCGAAGGGCCTCGTGGCGCGCATGTAGATCAAAACATTTATAAAGTCCCCATCCACGTGCGCCGATCTACTTTCCGCCTACCTGCTAACCCCAAGATCCCTGTGATCATGGTTGGTCCCGGCACCGTAAGTGACATGAAATGTTATACCCAGTCGTATGCGCATTGACTTTCGTTGTAGGGTGTCGCACCATTCCGTGGTTTTATCCAAGAACGAGTCGCCCTTGCGAGACGATCACTGGAGAAAAATGGACCAGATGCGCTGACGGACTGGGGCACGATCACTCTCTTCTACGGTTGTCGCAAGTCGACCGAGGATTTCCTTTACAAGGAAGAGTGGCCACAGTATACCGAGGAGCTCAAGGGCAAATTCAAGATGCACTGCGCATTCTCCCGCGAACCTCCCTTCAAGCCAGACGGGAGCAAGATTTATGTTCAGGACATCATGTGGGATGTACGAGACAGTATCGCAGATGCGATATTGAATGGCAAGGGATACGTGTATATCTGTGGTGATGCCAAGTCGATGAGCAAGGCGGTGGAGGAGACGTTGGCCAGGATACTTGGCGAAGCCAAGAGCGGAACTGCCGAGGTGGAAGGAGCAGCGGAGATGAAAATACTCAAAGAACGATCACGGTTGATGCTGGATGTCTGGAGCTGAACGACCAGGATTCATGGCGGCGTGGTGCACTACCTGCAGATGTTTTAGACGTAATTTCAGGGCTTTCCCCACGCACGCGTTCTATGTAGTTTACATATATTTGTTATGTTTTTCTTACGTAACATTGGTCGGTCTATTCCTTAGAGGGCTCCCATCTCATGCTGGTCTCTGGTCTATTGCACTGCTAACTACTTGAACACGCGTTATATATATCTATAGTGATAGTATGTCTCCCACTTGAACTTCTGTGACGGGCTAATATCGATCAATTGCATACAACATATTATCTAGAGCCTCGTTACATAGCAACATATCGCTGCGCACTAAAACGGTATCTCCTCTAAATGGGCAGACTTCCTCGTTCGCAAAGACTGTCCCATCCCACTAGCTCTTCATGGTGTGAGCAGAACATATCAATATCGGTCCCGGGGAAAGGGTATATCTCTCTATTCCGTGTCCAATGGGGACTCTGGGATAGACACGCAAGATGGTGGCAAGTATAGCAAGCTCAAGCATGTCGGCTGCGTTAAAGTGGCTTAGATAGGCATCTTTTGTGGACCTGGACAGGACGTGGCTGACTCTGGTTCCGTTAGGAAGGGTTAATGGCGCTAGGACGGTACTATGGTACTTGCCTTTCTTGAAGTCAAAAGCCATGCAGAGGATCCATCAGCAGCGGCCCGCCCAGGTACAATGGATTTTTCACGACGGCGGGAACCTTCAAGTTCGCTTGCAGCAACATCCGATGTCAAGAAAGTTTGCTTTCGCTCGTTTTACGAATAAGGGCTTAACACTGGGTTCAATGGAGACGCAGCTAGCGACCACCGAGCGAAAAGTCTATCCTTCGACACATAAAAGCGATGTATCCTCTGTTAAGTTGATAGCGGCGACATAGCAAATTGGAAACAGCCAGAGTGGTTGGCAACCAGCACATAGGACACTGGCTAGACAATTGAAAA
>JADGIP010000111.1:0-38958 GCA_016618355.2 Astraeus odoratus | reverse complement strand
GGAAGAGATAATATGTACATTGTAGCCGCCTTCTTTGACTTCCATGGCTTTCCTGAGACCCGCCCGTTGGACGATGAACCTAGAGGAACAGCACTAACTGTTTCCGTAACTTCATCTGCCATGTTGCCAGGGTGGACGTTGCGAACAAGGACCAAGATAGCCTTGTGGTCGTGCGGGTATTGAATACGTATGGTCCCTGTAAGCGGTGTAAATTACTAATTATTATACAACTCGCCCTGAATTAAACAGTGGTGATTAGGAGAGATGTTTTGGTAGCCGGCAGTGCTAGAAGCATCAGATATTACACGTACAGAGTGGTCATGATCATCTCTCTTCTCCCGAAACTCTGCATCAGACGATAAACTTTCGCTGGGTATTTTTATTGCATTGACAACCGGCGATTTGGGTGCTCACAATCAACCCTTGGAGCTTACACCTGTCTATGTCGATCGTCATCGCCGCTAGAACCACCGGTATGTATGTAGCGGGAATATACTAATAAGCTACGATGCCCTGCCAGGTGCGGCCGGACGGCTGGTATGGGAGATAATGGGACCGGGAGCAAACTGTCGTAACTATGTCAGCCTAAGGGAGATTAGTTGAAGGATGGGAAAATCTATGTATTAATGATGAAGGCCTACAGATTGACAAGAGGAACACATATTTGGTTGGTAGCAACGTCCCACTCACGCTCTCCCCTCATTGCTGGCATTTGTCCCAGGCGACGGTCTTGTCCCGTCTGGGAAGCGAGTCCAACGTCTTGTCCTTTACTTCGTCCTATCATGTCAAGGTCCTTCCAGTTCTATGGAAACGTCGATGATGACCTCGGGCATAGTGGTCAGACGGACGAGCGAGATACTACTCGTCTCCGCCCTACTCACACTCGTTTCCCTTCTCCAACTGCGGTTGCTGGTCCTCCTTCGGTGGACAACAGCCTTCATTACTCCTCCCATCCGTCTGGAAGCAGGGACTCCGAGTCGGAAGTAACCCAGCTTGATTTAAAAATTTCTACTGGTCACTTGCCCATCCAGGATGAAACTCACGAGCAAATCTTTTACCGCGGTGGGCACGACGACGACCACGACGACCCAGAAGACTCGGATTTCGACGACGATGCCGTGTCTGCTAGCGTTTCTCTTGACTCTAGCAATGAAACTGAGACCGAAACCGGGGACGACGATTCCACTTGCAGGATCAGCTTGCAAGGGCCAAAAATCAGGTTTCATTCTCGTGCACCCTGGGAGACAGACGACATATGCGAAGGGGATGGACCCGATCGTCCGACTATATTTGGGGCAAAGCTGAAAAGCAAGGCTTCTAGGCCTGATATTGTGCGTACCCTTGGCCTGGGCACTATCATGAACAGACCAAGTGTCGATTCAAGTCGCTCCTTGACGGCTTCAAAGGTCTCGATGGACATATCACGTAGTTCACATCGTCCATTGCGGTAAATACCTTTATCCAGCTGCCCTTGAATTATACCCTAACTTGCACTAGCTCGCTCTCTCAGGAGCCTGATTCTTCTAGGTCGGTGTCTGGTGCGTCTCCACTGACCACATCTCTTTCCACTGTCTCTCGAGAAGCTTCGGACTTGCGTGGCGGTGACGGTCAACCTTCTAGCGATCATTCTGATCCAAAGAAAGGTTCATCATATGCCATCCTGCACCAGGGAATTGTTCGTCCCTCGACTAGTCATCACGACAATCAAATCCTTCCTCCATCACCCGGTGGGGTTTCCACTACCAGTCGCAGTGGAACTCCATCTTCTTTTATCTCCTCTCAAGGGTGCCCGTACCCCGCAGACATTGCCCACCCTTATGCCAACCCTGATCTCGTTGTTCCCTATTCCAAAGAAACTAGTACCACTTTGCAACAGACCACTTCCAGTGGTGTCACCAGGAATGACTCATTTGCAACAGTACCTGATACCGTCTTGGGTAAATTCTCTCCTGTGTCCAGAGTAGTCTCGAACAATTCCATCACCTCCAAGGATATTCAGAGTGGCCATCGCATCCTTAAGGAGAGAATTTCGTCTCCCACTGCTGTCATACACGGAAGTGATGCGTATCTCGATCGTAACACCAAATTCTTGTCGCTCCGTCCACCACCTCATGGGTATACTGGTCTTAATGGGTGGGGTGCTCGGCCGCAGTCGCCCACTGTCGCCCTGATCTCGCTTCAAGAAGCTCAGGCGAGGGAAAGGTCTCGTAGTGCAACATCTCACTCTGCAGTACATTCGGAGAACGTAGATTCTGCACCCCTCGTGCCCTTCCCACTCCCGGAAGTGACAAGCATATCCGAGAGCTCAAATGACTCGTCTAGCAGCGGAACTCCACGTGTGAGAGCGCGCTCTGTCAGTGCTGGTGCACGGGCAAGAAACGCTTTGCATTCCGTAGTCGGGTCTACTCCGCCTCAACCTGAACGGAAAGACTCGGGGTCGTTTGGTGAGCCGAGCGGTGTGGGGCGTGGGCTGAAACACAAGAAAAGTGGTTTCATGCGGTTATTCACTGGGCGTGGGGATGGCGACCGGACCCCACCTCCGCCTGTACCTCCACGGTCCGATGCATGTCTGGTTAAGGACCCCCAAACAACTACCCTAGTGAAATCATCTATGTTGCCATTGTCGAGGGTTTCTACGCTTACTAGTGCAAGTGGCGCATCAGAAGAGGAAGAAAAACTTGTACTTGGTTCAAAGGGACGTACTACTACTCGGAAGTGTCTTCCTCCTCCTCTTCACATCCATACTGGAAAGCCAAACTCTCTCCCCCCTTTTCCTACTTCTGGGTTAGATATCCCGTCTGGGACACTCGCGGAAAATTCACGTTCAGTGTCATCTTCTGCACTTACCATGCCGCAGAGTGCTCCTCCTGCTGCGCCAGATTTCCAGGGTCTCAGACTACGACCAGCATCTGCGTTATTCAGCACTCATTTTGCGGATTTCGTAGCCAACTCTGATGATGATATACCGTCAGATTCGGCCACGAGCCCTACTGTAGACTCTCGTGTTGTTCTATCACCGCTCACGCCCACTTCGAGCCGTCCGAGTGGCGAGGAACCTCATATAATTGGGGATCATTCAAGTACAATCAAGGCTCTGCAGGATCAAATGCTGTCTGCAAAGAAAGCATGGCAACAACAGGTTTGGGAGTTGCAGGGACAAGTCAGGGATTTAAAAGCTGAGCTCGAGGACCTCCGTACTGCGGATAACAAGAAATACTGTGATGTCTGCCGACGGGGTGACCCACAGAAGTGGCCAAAAGAGATTGAACTGCAAAAGAAACTCAGTATCGTAGACCGTCCGAGGGCTCGCACCTGTGACAACCTGCGATTTTCTAGCGGCGCTAGTACATAATCAACCAATCCCCTTCTTGATATTTGCACCATCCTTCGCTCTTTCGATTCACGTTGAGGTTACTTTCGCACAATTTCTCTCCCTATTCTTTGAATATTATCACATATTTTGGGTGGCAGTTCCCATACACACCCTACTTCCATCTTCCGTGTTACTCTATCTATCCTGCTGGGATTGTATCACCATCCCTGATCTTATCATTATTTCATCACCCTGTCTCATTGTATGGCAGCTCACACTCCCTTCCGAGTTGCCTATGTCACTAATACCGTTCTGTCATTCGTTATCCAACCCCCACTCGCACCTGTTGGTATACGTAGACAATCTCCTTGGACCCTTCCCGGTTGAGGTGTTACCTCAAGCTCTCCTTGGTTAACTTCATAAGAATGTGCACTCTGAGTTGCCAGTCTAGCCTGCAGCTAGAACTAGATCAACTCCATGCTCGTGCCACTCGTGTTGCATATCCAGACGTTCACTACCTATATATATATATATACCCGATGATACAGTAGATAACGAGGCCGATGCAAGTATCAGCTTTCGTCGTCTGCTCCAAGTAGCCAACCTATTCCTCGTTGAAGAACACGACCAGCTTGTGCTGAGACATCTTCCCCATCAAGCCTAATCCTACTTCCATCCCTGCTTCTTGACCTAGCGTCGTCCCCTGAACTGCCTGATCGTCCCCGCCCACCAACTGCAAAAGGAAAATTGGAAGCGACCCGATTGAATGCTCTGCCCGCCAGTGCGGCCGCATCTTCTGCATTGATAAATGGGGTCACAGGCACATGGAGGTCCTTAAGCCGAGCCTGGAGAGAGGACACGGGCTTCGAAGGTGTTGATGGACGTCTCTGGTGCACTGACGACCGGCAAGCCAGGTATTCACGACGAGTATCCAGATTTTCTTTCTGGAGTCGACACCACGACGTAAGGACATCGTTGAGCTTGTCCGCAGGACAAAACCCAAGCGCATGGCCTACAAGTTCCAGCTTTTTCTCTACGTCATGGAACTCGGGTTGTCGTCCTAGCTGGTAACATGCGACCCAACATACTTCACATGCTTCGCGGACCGCAGGGTCCTCTGTCCAGTTGGCTGTGCACGACCTTAAATTCAGAACCAAATCGATCATCTTCTTGCTTGTCTCATATGCACGTGTGAAATCTTCTGCCTGAAGCGCAGTGTCGGAAAGCATGGCCAGGGTTTTAACTTCGGCAACCACATCTCCCCTGTAACCAAGTTTGTAAAGGAGGTCGAGGATAACCTGAGTGTGTTTGTATGCATCTGCTGTGCTGGATAGGACACGCGAGATCAGGGATAGACGGTCCTTGGTAAGACGGATCTCAATAGGAGAAAGGTGGACACCAGGCCGAGAACTAATGTTGAATGACGAAAGTCTGGAAGTAGCTTCTATAAAATCGCGTTCGATGTTAATGCGTTCCGAGGGAGGTGGGACAGTGAGGCTAAGTGACGTAAGTCCTAATGTCCTACATCCCAATCACTGACTTACCAATCGTACGCCAGCTTCATATCACCAACTTTGTAATTCCCAGAGCTGGCATTGTCATATAATTCCCTTGACACAGAAAGACAAATACTTTCGACGGCGGTAGCCGACAGAGATAGATTACCGCGTTTTTGAAGAAGCTCATGGGCGATATCAAACACTACGGAGATTCGTAAGTAAACCTATGGCATTTTAAGTGGTTGGCAAACTTACGACCCAGGCTAAGCAGTCCACCAAGGAAAATAGACGAGATTTCTTCTTCCGATAGCAGGCCAAATGCGCCTTTGATACCATTTTCATCGAACGCACGAAGCCACTTCATGTCCTCCAGTAGCCATTCCCAGACATCTCTATTTCGCATTTCACTAGCGGGGCTCCCCACCCGTCGTGCCATCCGATTCGCCCAAGAGCGTTGCTCGTCAGCATCAGTCGCACTTTGAAGGAACCAGCGCAGCGGAACAGGCACATTCCATCGAGAGAGGACCTCGCCACACTTGATGTGGACATCCAAGATATCCAATGCACGCGACAGCGAGACGACGGGCAGTGGTTTGAAAAAAATGAATAAATCAGCCGCAGAGACACAGTGATGGGTCGTAGACGGTGTGACAAAAGCTCCCAGCGAGACTATTGTGGTATTCGCTTCATCGGCTTCGTCCTCGCCGTCAGGAGCGATATCCCACGCAGGGAGACACTCGAATATAAGGCTCATAGTCGACCACTCATCTCTGCTATCGCTCCCGTATAGACAGGCAAGAGCCAAGCGCGCAGTATCTTCATCGTTTCGAATGATCCTTCGAGCCTCCGAAAGTGTGGGCTTGGACATCTCAAAGATGGCTGCAACGATCGGTAACCGAGAAGAAAGAACATAATCGTAGAGCAGTCGGGAAGCCAGACCAGGATCTGCCTGACCGGCTCGTTCGGAGCGAGCTTCGAGCACGAATAGGTATGGCATAACAAGGCGAGAAATATCCGCCGCCACGGTCTCGGGGGTCGAATATGCAAGATAACTATTGACGACTTGTGCGGGTTCCATCGACTTCCAACGCTCGAGTGTCCAGTCTTCTACGTTCGTGGACTCATCAGGCTGGGGCACATCATAGACCAAGCGTGCAAGGAGACTAAGGTCTTCCCCTAGCTTGTCCAGATCTGGCACTGCCAACGAAGCACCGTGCTGCACAATGGCAAGCGCTATGTCAATCATCCCCGTCCAGGATATAACGTCGTCCACACGGTGTCTATACCAGTCAGTCAGTTCTGATGATTTCAACAGCTCTCCCTCCACAATGGACATCCCGTCGCAATTATATCCCATGTCAGAGAGAATTTGTAAACCTTGGAGCGCTGCTCTGACTTCAGGCAACTCGACGTAATCAAGTGAAGTCCTCCAGTCCTCCCGACTCCATCGTCGTTCTACGTCCTGGTTGACATCATACCCAGGGAGAATGTCGGCATATTCTGAAGGGGGACTATGGGGTGGTATACCCTTCAGAATGGTGAAGCGAAACGGCCATAGTATAGAACCGTGACGAGCCGTTAGAGTGCGCAATGCAGGGTAGAGTTCCTTTGTAGCAAAAAAGAGGGCCAATTCCACAAGGTTCTTGGTCAGGAATTCTGGTAGAGGAACATATAGATCGATAGAGTTAGGCTCAGTGGAAGAGACTTTGTCGGCGTCATTGGCCCATGGGTCATCCTCCCATTCATCATCGATATCGTCCGTGCCTTCCTCTTGCAGCTTGGTATCTTGGCATATTTCCACAAAAGAAGACAACCTGTCTAGTCGGTCGAGGAGAACTGCACGCATTTGAAGCAATTGAGCATCTTCGGGGACCTGGGTGAAGTATGCGCTCAGCCTTTCCTTCACACCCCTCGAATCAGGCTGCAGCAGCAAGTAGCTAGCCCTTTCAACAGCAGAATCTGTGCGACTTATTCCGAGGTCCAAAAGAGCCCGCTGTACATTGACGTCTTCCATGAGCCTGTCAGTGCATGCTGCTACTACCCACAAGTCATTGTCAACGGCGGCCAGGACTTGTAAAACAAGGTCCACAGTGATTTCATGATCCTCGGTCTCCTGCCAGCGGAGGTGGGGTTGGTTTGAAGACATAGTTTGCAGGGACTTGAGCTTTGAGACCTGGAGCAAATAAGGACACAAGGCCATAAAATGCGTGCACGTGACCTGCGCGTGTATGAAACCATATCCACCATAATGTGCCAGTCAGAAGTTTTACGCTCCCATGTTTCGGCGGACAAATATTGGTACATCTCTGTCTCTATCTGATTAATCTCTCTCAATTGGAACATGCCCTGAGCTAATACAATATTTATGACTTGAACGATGCTATAGATTGTTACCCTTACAGAACAAAATTGCCTCAACGGGACTGAAATAAGTCACATGACATGTCGGGGGAGATCAGGGAACTTCCGGGCTTCCCAAACCACCATGTCCAGCTCCGCATGCGGCAGACCCAGGATGTCAAAAAGACGTGTAACATACTATTACGAGGGTATGCATATTCAGATATTTGCAGCGTCCTGCTGACTGCGTTCAAGGTGACGTTGGCGCGTACACATACGGCCTCGGCCACCCGATGAAGCCCCACAGGATAAGAGTCACTCACGATCTCGTATCCGCATACGGAATGCTTCCAAAAATGCAAGTTCTGGTGAGCATTCTTTGACTTTTGTGCTTGCCCTGCATGCATGCTCACAGCTCGACACTACTTAGCGTCCAAAACGTGCTACTCCCGAATCGATGACCTCCTTTCACACCGACGAATACATTCACTTCCTGAGCCGCGTTACACCTGAGACGGCGGAGGAGCTTACATTCCACGGCACACGATGTAAGTATTCCTCTGATACGCAGCATGTGACCGGGCTCTGATTTGGCGCGTACTCCAGTCTTAGTAGGGGAGGACAACCCAGCGTTCGAAGGCGTGTTTGAGTTTTGCTCTATTTCGGCTGGGGGATCCATATGTAAGTTTCGCGTCACGTCTATGTTTTGCGTTCCAATCTCATTGAGGCCCTAGCTGCTGCGCAGAGTATCACGTCGGGGGCGGCCGACATCGCGATTAATTGGGCGGGAGGTCTGCACCACGCCAAAAAGCGCGAAGCCTCGGGCTTTTGCTACATCAATGACATCGTGCTCGGCATACTGGAGCTGTTGCGCTCGTATCCCCGTGTGCTGTACATCGATATTGATTGCCACCACGGGGATGGTGTTGAAGAAGCCTTCTACACGACCGACCGGGTCATGACGTGTTCGTTTCACAAATTCGGCGAATACTTCCCTGGCACGGGCACTCAAGAGGATAAGGGGAAAGACAAGGGAAAGAACTACACAGTCAATGTACCACTGAAGGACGGGATCACGGACGAGGCTTTCAGGAGCGTTTTCGAGCCGGTGAGTCATTCCTATGCTACGTTCAAGTGACACATCTCTCACGCGCGCGCAAAGGTTATATCCAAAATTATGGAGGTCTACCGGCCGAGCGCGGTGGTACTGCAGTGCGGGGCGGATTCGTTGGCGGGGGACAAATTAGGCTGTTTCAATATCACTATGCACGGACATGCGAGCTGCGTCCAATTCCTGCGACAATTCAACATTCCGCTTATTCTTCTCGGCGGCGGTGGATATACGGTCAAAAACGTGGCGCGAACTTGGACATACGAGACTGCCTGCGCGCTCGGCATCGAGAACGACATAGACCCTAATCT
Source organism: Astraeus odoratus (assembly GCA_016618355.2). Classification (NCBI taxonomy): domain Eukaryota; kingdom Fungi; phylum Basidiomycota; class Agaricomycetes; order Boletales; family Astraeaceae; genus Astraeus; species Astraeus odoratus. The sequence goes on along the minus strand of JADGIP010000111.1, from coordinate 30,384 downwards.
TCCATGGAACGAGTATTTTGAGTGGTTCGGCCCACGCTATCGGCTCGAGGTACCAGAAAACAATATGGACGACTTGAATGTCAAGGACGGATCGTTGGATAAAGTGAGGTTCAATGCGTTGCAACAACTATCGGAAATACCCTGTGCGCCGTCGGTCGGAATGCAGGACGTGCCGAGAGAGCCTCTTGGGAAGCACCTAAATTTGGAAATTGATGCGGACCGGGATGAAGATGGCTCAATGGACGACTTGGACCGTCGACTAGCGCGTGAGCTTGCCATGTCGTGGATAACGATGATGAAACTGACTTGAACTCTTCCAGAGCACGCTCGTTACTTATTCAAATTGCAAGAAGCGACTGCGTCGGACCAGTCCGACGAGGAGAGGTACGACTCCGACGCCTCTTCGCAAAGGCGCCCGAGAAAGCGGATGAGCATCATCACGAATCGATACATCGATGCGGACTCTGGGAAGAGCGCTCCCCGGCGGTTCTTCCGAAGCGCGGCCAAGTGGGACGACACGTACGGTCGCGTCAGGCTTGCTAGAGAACCGGTGCTCGAGAACGGCGTGAAGCACAGCGGGTTGGCTGCATTGATGGAAAGTGGAGGTCGGGACACGCCAGTGGGAGATGTCAACATGGATGAAGAAGACTGGGAAGATACAGCGTCCGTGTATTAGCAGGAGCGGTTGGACTCTCGTACATGTATTATTATGGTTGCCATATACATAGCTAATATTCTGTCTGTATCTGTAATGTACGGTCTGCTAAGGCGCTAGCTTTGTGAAGCCCTCGATCTCTTAACGCAAACACCGCCAGACCTCCCTCGTTTCACCAAGGCCGGTAATAGTCAACACGAGTCGTGTCTGTTGGAGTCCTCGCTCAGGATGTCGAGCGTCGCAATTCGTGTCAAGCAGAGGACCAGTATGAGCGACACGGACTTGAGACGTCAGGGCGCGGTAACGATTTGTCGGACGTTGGCAACATGCAATGTCTTTGCCACGCTCGGTTGTGTAGGCCAATGCCGATAACCGAGTCGAAATGGGTACAACAGTAAACTGGGATGTGAGACCCCCTACAAATGACGGTGCCCGATATGTAACAGCTTATCCTGTATGAGACTAAATGAACGCGTATCATTTTAGCAGGGAAGCTTCGTAGAAAAAATGAACTGTGGATGACTATAACAGTTCTCTGCATATTTGCCAATTTGCCCGACCCGGACGAGATGCACGCAGATGACCAAGTGAGCTTATGAGATTGTTTGACAAGAAGCATGATAGGGATTGATACGAATATAGGCTAGGTTTAGAAGAGAGTCTCCTGCGACGAAAGTCAGAAGTTACCGAGGGACTAGAGAACCTTGCCTGACCTCATCACGCAGGTACTCTCCAACATCCCTAGGGTAAAATATTAGATCAGGAAGGCCATCAATAGTGACCGCACTCACGCCTGGTGAAATACAACAATGGCAGTGGGGTCTAGTTTCCGCGTATCCACCGTCGACCGCGCAGTCACGCCAAACCCCTGCAAGCGGATCAGTCGATGCACCAACCTGGTTTCTGGAACATACTAATGGTACATCATTCATGTTGAACACCACGACACCTTGATGTTCGGGTGTGTCCTCCGTTATTCTGCCCAAATGGGCTTTAAGTACATGGTTGCCATACAGGAACGGCATTTCGCCGTTTGGTTTAATCCAGACCTGTATTTCTCGATGCGGTGAGAGAGGAGTAATACGAGAAAGTTCCACCGACTTTGTATTTTGCATACTGGGCAAGGTAGTCGAGAGCAGTGACATGTAGCTTGAACTTGCCACTTTTAGTGAATTTGCCCAAGCAAGTACCGAGGCTTATGAGGTTTGGCCGTGCAATGGATATGCTCAGACGCATATTCGCCTCCGAGGCATAATATACTTTGTCCTTGTGCAATCTGAAGCAATAGGCTTCATCATGTCGGTCGATGAGGTGAACGAGGTTCTTGCCCTGTGCGTCGCTGTGTTAGCGCGAACGGTCGCGAAGAAGAATTGCTTAGATAGTACGATATAATTTGCAAGTTTTGTGAACAAGGTCTTGCTTTCCTCCTCCGTGAGGGGACGCATATTAGTGCAGCTCGACTCCACCAAAAGTGTTCGGAGAAAAGGTTGGGTGGCAGGCATTCATTATGCATATTACGGAATACGGAATGTTTTTTTTTGCTCCCCGAAATGGCAGAGTCTCCCTCGTGTGGGGGCGCCAAAGCAGCTGTGGACGGTGTTATGGAGGTGGCACCCTGTCCTACTCATCGCCATCAGCAGTCTTCAAAAGTAAACGACTCTCCAGTTAGCCTCTGCGGGAACCGATAATTCTCCTTCCACACCACCATGTCTCCGCCTTCGTTCTCATCCTTTGCTCCCTCCTTTACTTCCTTCCCTGATCTTGATCCAGGTCCCAGCCACAAAGCAAAGTCCCCTGACCATAGCGAGACAGCTAGAGACCCCTTAGGCGAGCCTCACCAAAAAAGCAGAAAGGACAAGGGTGAACGACGGAGCCATAAGTTAGACAAGGAGAAGAGCGCTAAACGCGAGAGGCATGTCGCCCGTTCCGAGGAGACCACGTCTTACAACACCACTTGGACTATCGACAATGGCCTTCGTGACGAGCGTCGAAAGCAGGAAGAAGATCGTCGACTCCCGGTCCAGGAATACAGTCAATGGGAGTCTCGCCCAGCTTTCTTTTCCGACCGTAAAGGGGACCCTCTCAATATCACTTACGGTAGTATACACACGGGTGACCTTCCAAAGTATCGTATGGTAAACCGTAGGTGATATCCCCATGATTTACGGAATGACTAATGATTTCCAAGGGGGCAGGTATATCCTTGGTCTCGTCGGAGATTGGACTGTCTCGCGTAAATCAGGCAGGGGTATAGAGATTTCACTTGGGGGACGGCGGAAAGTAGGTGAAATAGTCCAGTTCAACTATTCACACTGATCTGTGCAACATTCTGCAGCAACCAGGTCTTACGGATTCTGGCGCTAAGGCGGTTCTGAATGCTCCATCCAGGCGCTTGATTTCGACTGGGAGTAATTACAGATACGAAGAAATCGATGGTTTCCTCCGCCTTCCGTCACGTGGTGGCCACGGAACGGGGGGTCACAGCTCAATCCTCAAGAATGAGGCCGACACGGATTCAGAGTCCTCGGAAGGAGAAGACGAAAGTTCGGATGACGACCAAGGATCTTCAACTTTGCCCTCGGACCAACTTGCTATAAGGGATCTCGAACAAAAACTAGCGCTAGAACCATCCTCTGTGGACACGTGGCTATCCTTGGTTGCCCGCTCACTACTCGCCGTCCCCCACACATCAAAAAATGCTGCCATAGTTCGCTCAGAGATCGCCTTGTCGATTCTTGACCGTGCCCTAGCAGCTCACCCCTCGAACCGTACATCCCGGCATCTTCGTTTAAAATATCTCCGTGCAGGTGAAGATGTCTGGTATGAAAGTAAACTCCAAGTTGAGTGGGAAGAAGCACTTAAATTGGGTGGCATTGAGGTCTGGATGGAATGGTTAGAGTGGCGCATTCGAAAATCGACTGAAAGCATCGATAGCGTTGTGACTGACGCCACCCGTGCACTACAGGCGCTAGGCAATTCGGAGAGTAGCGAAATTGATAAGCTGCGCGTTGTATGGCGCGTTGCAGCAGCATTTCAAGAGGCAGGTTCGTCCCTTCAGAAGTATAACTCGTGGGCATTTTACGTCTGACTTGTCCTCTTCAAAGGCTTCTATGAGCGTGCGACAGCGCTATTCCAGGCACAAGCAGAATTGTAAGTTGCCCACGATCGATTTCCTATCGTCATTCATCTTCTCCAGAACGTTCGAGGTGCCCCAATCGTTGTATGGTCTGCCGGTGGAAACTCAGTTGGAATCCCTAGAAGAGTTTTGGGAGTCTGAAACTCCGAGGGTCGGGGAGGTTAATGCCAAAGGTTGGTCAGTCTGGGCATCATCCGGACGACCAGAGCCAATCGTCACTAGCGAGACGCCTACCCGAATGGATGTTGATGCTACACCTTCTCGGGACCCCTTTTCATCATGGCATAATGACGAGATACGAGCCGATCGTCTCTGGCGTACGCCAACGCGCTCGACGAACCAGCGTGCCGTTTCCGACCCCTATTCGACTGTCCTATTCTCAGATGTCCGGCCTCTCCTTCTGTCACTTACAACTGAACGATCAAAAAATATATTTAGACTTATGTGGTTGGCCCTTCTGGGCCTCCATATTCCTGGCTTTTCTGATTCGCTCGCTGATGAAATGTGGGACGACCGATGGTCCTATACATACCTCACGAGCCCTACTTGCTTGTCCTCGATATTCCCGGAAAAGGGGTTTGCGAGACAACTACTCGCAGACTCGTGCGCTGGCGCCTTAATCGGGAAGCAGAAGGAGTATCTGAGCGCTTTCGGACCAGTAAAAGAATGGGGATCGAATGTTATTGGTCCACTGGAATGGATTGGAAAGGAACGGTGGCGGATGTGGGCGTCAAAAGATGTAGAGGATGTTGACCGGGAATTTGTGAGAGCAGTCTTTAGTCAGTTGAGATGTGGTACGGAAGATCACGAGTGGGACACTTACGCGCTAGCCTTTGAGGCTGCTGTAAGCATGAAACAGTTGGTAACCTCGCTGGTGATCATCATGCAGGCGCTAATTCCCATCTTTAGAGCGCTAAAACTATCGCGATCATTCCTATCGACCGCTCGAGACTCGCTTGCTCATTGGATGGCCCACGCCCGACTTGAGCATCTGCGTGGACGTCCCGATGATGCACGAAAGGTCTACCAGACCGTTCTTATCGCAGCTCGTCGCTCTCCCACTCATACTTTTGTGGGTCAGTTGTGGTGGGACTGGGCTGAAATGGAATGGTTGAATGGCGATCAAGATGTTGCCCTGCGCGTTGTGATGCGTTCGGGTAACGTCGATGGTTCAGGAGGAATGATGATCCTTCGGGCAAAACGTAACCTGGAAGATATCATCAATGCGTCCCATGAACGATGGAAGGACCGGGAGGCCTGGATAAAGCTCAGAGCCATGATAGAACTCCTGACGACGTCCTCGCCGGCCTCCACTCTTGCTATTTTCGATACCCAGCCCGCGGGGGGTTTCTCAGTATCAGCTTGCCAGCGGGAGAGCTCAATGGTCGCATCCTTGTTGATGCTATATAATCATTCAATGATTCTACGCAGATTTGCACCACCCGCATTTCTCCGGGATCGGCTGCAGGTTGCTTTGGAGACATACCCCAGCAACACCATCATCCTGGCGATGTTTATTGATGCTGAGAAAGGGTACGGGGTATGGGGACGTGTCAGGAGTCAATTAGGTCAGAATACGGTACACGGGGGAATTAGGGAGAAAGATGTCGCTAGAAGGATCACAGAGGTATGGCTAGCGGGATGGGAGAAAGGACGCTGGGAGACTGAGGTAGAGAGGACAAGAGGCGGGCTATCTGCAGCGGCAGAGAGCGAAAGGTGGGTCCACGTGATACGACATGATGGACATAGTTTGACATTTGTGAAGGACGAAGCACAGCCCGATCATTTGGCGAGTGATTATCGAGTTTGAGATTCGTGCTGGTCAAATGCACAGAGCCAAGGATCTACTCTACAGGGCGGTGAGTGAATGTCCTCTTGCAAAAGGTGAGCGCAACCTACGGCCTTTCCTCGACATAAGCTGATTCATTATAATAGAACTGTATCTACTGGCGTTCGGTCCGCTGCGACCGGTCTTTAAGCCCCATGAATTGCATGGATTTGCAGATGTGATGGCAGACAGGGGCATACGCATGAGACGGGGTATAGACGAGTATACTCAGAGTCGAGGAGAACTAAGGGATTTGGAAGACGAAGGGGGCGAGGACGGAGCCGAGGACGAGATCGAAAGAGAGGCGAAGGAGCGGCGACGACTGATGCCATTCTGAAACCGAATATATAGTGTGTTTACATGCATAGCTGGCTTTGTATGAGGTCTGGTGTGCAAACACGTCGTGACAAAGGACGTCACACGTGACAATGACAGTCGTGACAACCGAGTAACGCTTTGCCTCGAGGCAACAAACGACACGGCATTCGCGAGACAACCTTCGTTTATTCGACACGACACGCCGACCCTCCGCCAAAGGCTCGCCTTCCGCCAGCAAGCCCGCGTTTCTTTGTTCAAGACAGTCCTTGTTATTCTCTTCCTAATTTCGAGGAGTCCTCGTGTAGACCCACCGTGCGACTATCCTCTCGGATCCACAGATATTTCGCATTGCGTCTTCGCCTAGACCTCCTCCTTTCCCCTCGCAAAACACCTTCGTATTTTCTTCCACACTCCACTGAATTCCCTCGTTATTCGCCCCTCAGAGGGGCCCATCCTACTCTGCGCTCTCTTCTAGTCCACCATGACCACCATTCCGGCGCCTATCGCTCCACAATCTAGGGAGGAATGGCCCGACGCCGACTTCGTTCTTCCTGACGGTGACAACATCCGTTCTCTCGTAGTCGAGTCTGACAGGGAGGACGACGAGGACGATATGGATTGGGACACTGAAATGGACCTTGGTGAAACGGGTGGCGCCAAGGCCAAAGCGGTCGTTACCAGCCTAGCTGCTCGGCATGAGTTCTCTAGGTTGAGCTCAAGCGGCCTGATTACGATCCGTCCCCCCCTCACTTGCCAGGAGGAAGAGGACGAGGAGGACGACGAAGGCGTGTCAACCATCAAGGTTACCGCACTTCCCAAACCTTCCGGTTTTAAGCCCCCACCCACCCCCATCGACGAGGACTTTGAGTCCGCTTTTGCCCTTCCTTCTGACCTCACCCAGCTCTCCCTCGCTCCTTTACCACTTAGCCATCGATCCTCAAAGAACTCGTTCGAGTGGGGCGACAAGGACCAGACCTCATCTTCACAATCATCGGATGCCTACTCCACTCTCGGTTTTGCCGATGTTTACTCTTCGAATTCTGCTTCGTCAGTTTCGTTGCCAGGTACAGAGGAGAGTGAGTGTGAAGATGAAAGCGAGCTTGAAGGACTTGTCATTCCTTCGGGTTTATTCGAGTCTGGTCAGAGCAGCAAGCATCTCAAGAAGTTGCTTGAGATGAAGAAGAAAGTCCAGGTAATCGACCAGCGCGTAAAACCTACAAGTCCTGACCCCGAGGAAGACTTCGAAATGGGTCTCGTCATCGAAGATGATGACGATTTCAATCCAAGCAGGCTTGTGAGTGCGAAACACACTCACCGTCTCACCACTCGCAGCAAAAGCGCTCCTGCTCGGGCTCTTCCTCCTGTACGACCGCCCTCTCGACTGAGGGCAGACCGCGCTAAATCACCAGTTAATCCTCCCATATCCTCTGCTCGTCAACTCCAGCGTATTAAGCTCTCTTCTTCCCCCCCTCCGCCACTCCCCCCTCCTTCTCGTACATATAAGGAGGCCCTCACGGCAGTGCCTTCTCTCTCTACGAACACATTTTTGTCACCTAAACCTGGCAGTCTTCGCGGACAAAAATCACACTCCGGTCTCAAACCTCCTACACCACCAGCACAACGCAGGGGTCTCACCCGCAAAGCTTCGTTGTCCTCATTGATGGAAGCTAGCACATCCCAAGTGGTAGGCTCTGGGATAGCTTCTGCAGGGGGCCCGACAACAACGAAATCAGCAAGATACGAAGCCCCTACAGCCGCGTCGCGTGCAAAATCACATACCAGTTCCACCAGCCGGATCCATGCAGGCGATTTTATGGTGCCACCCACGCGGCCATCAACACCATCGTCAAACCCTGCTGCGTTACGTCTGACGATGCCTACCTCAATACGTATAAAGTCAAGACCGTCCCTTGCTTCTGTGTTCCCCGGACCTCTTCCCGCCAACTCCACCACCCAACCCACACTCCGCGCCACTTCTCCTATACCCCCCCGCCCTCCCTCATCAACTTCCTTACGAAAGGGTACAGCCTCAGCTCAAATGACCACCGTCGTTCCATCAACAGCGCCCAAGCTCCTACGACGTCCCAAACGGCAAAGAACATACGGTGACGGTACGGAATTGGACGGATTCGATGATCTCCCCACAGACAGAGACAAGGAGTGCAAATTTCGGGTGGCACCAAAGGCCACGAGTCGAAATGTGTTGAACAGTTTGTCAAAGGGCCCTGAAAGGGAGAAGGAAAAGGGTACATTACGAAGGAAGGGACGAAAGGATGGACGCAGTCCCACTCCGGGTGAGTACTTCGAACGTGTATTTAAGTGCATCTTCCGACGGGGTTTCGTTTTTTTTAGACTCATTAGCATCCGTAGCACCTTCTACCAACACTTTGCGGCGCACCAGTCGTATTGAATTTTCAAAAGCTTCCACTTCAACCACAGAACCGGTTGTGAAGAAAAAAAAAGATGCTTCTTCCCCTATACTTGGTCACACGAGACGGAAACCAACTCTCATACGCCATCTCGGTGGCCCTCATGGTCCAAAAGGTACGCGTGAATTCGTCTACGAGTCATGTAGATTAAAATCATTCCTAGTGGTGGGAGACATGAAGTGGAATCCTTCGACTCTCCGTTGGGAGGGAAATGAACAGGTACTCCGAGACTTCGATGCTGTTGTTGGCACATCGGTCCGCCCTGCCCTGATCACGCATCTTACGGGATCTTCTATTGGTTCGCCAGTAGGCTCCTTTGCCTCTGGCGCGCGAAAAGTCGGTAACATGATCTTTGACCCGACACGGATGTGCTGGATATCGACGTTACCGCCGGATGAAGAGGAACCCGATGTTTTTGCTGACCTCGCTGATGACGAAGACGAAGATGCCTGGGAAGGCAAAGGAGGCACGATACGCGCTAGTCAGCAGGGCTGCACAATGTCTGCTCCCTCGGACACCAGCGGGACACATTCCTCAGCCATAATAGTTACTGCTCCTAGCCCAGCACGCAGTCGTACCAGAACGACGTCGGAATCGGAGAGTGATCGAGGCTCCCGTGCCTCGATAGTCTACGATGTTGCTGATGATTTCGTTGAAGTTTGTCGTTTAGCTGAAGAACGACATCGATCCGAGGTAAAGGGTTGGCGATTAACACCGTCACGGCAGACTGGACCCTTCGCTGGACCTGATAGATCGTTTTTGTATGAGATCCGCGTTCTGGCGACTAGGAAATATTGATCTGTGATGGAAGACACTTTTTCATCGGTCAATATATGTTCGCAATACATCCTCGCCTTACAGCTCTATATTCCCATTCATTCTGTACCCTCGGCTCTCTGATTCTTGCTACCTTATTATCTCTATTTTTCATGTTGCATGTTTCGTGTGCTAGACTCTGCCGCTCGTTTATATCTTCCTTCGTTTTTTTAATATCAACGCTACTCAATGTGTATGAGGACATATGGATATATCATGTTTCATCATAACCTGCAAAAATGTTTCCGCTTCAGAGCTTCGTTTGCTTGCAAGGTGCGCGTTACTCCCACATGGCTGCAGCAGCCCCAGTGAGTTCAACTTCAGATAAAATCGCTCCTGGGCATGGATATATAACCTGCTCACTCAATGGTTCCTCGGTCGTGTTCTCGGAGCTTTCATCCACATACCCTCTCAAACTTAATTCTCCACGGCTTCCTGCGGATGCCGTAGCAATAGTGTATGTGATGAGCTACGGCGGTGGCCTTGTCTGTGGTGATCGTATAAGGCTCCATGTGCGAGTCGAGGGAGGGAGCAAGCTCTTGTTACTATCTCAGGTTCGTCGTTCCTAACCATCTCAATCACTGAAGGTGATCGGTCGGTGCAGGGATCTACCAAGGTCTTCAAGACGCGTCCCACCAACCGCGCATCGACACGTTTGGGGAATTCAGCTGAACATGATGCACTACACAGCGCTACAACGCAACTGGTAGACATCCGCGTATCGCCGGGGAGTGCCGTGTTCCTCCTCCCTGACCCTGTGACTTGCTTTAGATCTGCATCATATACTCAAATCCAGAGGTTCCATCTTTCGAGAGATGCCTCGATGGTCTTGCTAGACTGGTTCACATCAGGCCGCAAGTCACTTGGGGAAGAATGGGACTTTTCTCGCTATTACAGCGTAAACGAGCTTATTATCGATGGCCGATACGCTGCCAGAGATGTCATGCTACTAGAAGACCCTTTTCTGCGTAGCCCCTTGGCCGAGCGCGTACAGCACCCCAGATCGTCGCGTCCACTGAATGAAAGGCTTAAGCCTTACTCCTGTTATGCAATGCTCATTCTCTGTGGACCTCTCGTACAAAATACAGTAACCCAGCTTAATAGGAAGTTGCAGTCACTTTCCGTGTTCAAGACAGCCACACCACCGCAGATGCTGTGGGCTATGACTCCTGTCGACGATGGAAGAGTATTCGTGATAAGGGCAGCCGGAGTAGAGACGGAGATCGTAAAGAACTGGTTACGTGAATCCCTCAGACCCTTGGAAGACATTGTTGGCGTCGACACGTATCGTAAGGCATTCCTGTAGCGCCGTGAATGCCAACCAGTGCTATATATTCGATACTCAGCGCTGCGAGTTACATAGTTGGCAAAGCCAGTCGTTCTCACTGCAGGTGCCCGGGATACGTATGTACTTTATATCAACGTACGCTGCTGATGACAAGGACTTCACCCGTCAAGATAGAGACCTTGTGATGACCCAACTTGGCTCTACCTAGAACAAATGAGGCCTTCTTGCTCTGCGGTTTCCTCCTCATCTAAAATTAATACTCCCTGATAGGAACAGAACAAGTGGATAATACCCAGCGCCTGCATTTCGCAACCTATTTGCGGCATATCGAGTATGTTCCCCAGGGGTCACTATCATCGAGAGTTCCATCGTCTGTCTGGTTCGTCATCATAGGCATTAGAAGTGCTTCCAAGGACGTCCTCAGTGATGTTAAACCGCTTTACCTACCAGACCTCGACAGCAACCACGCAGTCAAAGCCAAGCTTCTTCGGAAGATGGACTTCGGCATGGTACTATGGCTAGCTTGTTTTACTTTTTGTTTCTTGATAGGGGTGCAGTTGGCAATGCCTAGGACGTATGTGTCGTGTTACCCCTTTCTTATTCCGTCCGAAGTCATATGGACTGGAGACGTTGCTCGAGACTAACAGTATACGTATGTACTGTTTGAGGTGGGTAGCAAACTGTCCCTCATATCCCAAGACTCTAATCTGTTTAATCCGACAAGCAGAGTAATAGTCCTCCGCAGGTTCTGGTCGTCTATGTGGTTGTCTTCCATGTTATTGGGATCGAACATTGTAATAGTGGGTGATATTAATCATGTTTACTTACTTGAGCCCTTGAGGTCAGATGTATCATGATTTCATTCGTAACTATGGTGGCCTTTTCAGTGGGTGAAACATGAACTGCAACCGATACAATCTATTGATCTCTCCGTCGGTTTTGTGGGTGCTCCTTGGCATGACAGTGCCGGGATGTATCCAGGGACTGTCATCTGCATATCGCCGTAATTTCCATTACATACAGGAGCTCATAGGCATTTGCTGGCATAGACGTTCCGAGCTCGGTACACTAGTCGCCGCGTTCTTCATTTCGGCCACTCTGGCTGCTACATTCGGTAAGTATAAGTAATGCATCGGAATTGTCAATGGATCGCTTTTTGTCAGGCGGTTTGGCTAGCAGCTGCTATCTCTGAGATGGATGGCATAGGTGGGGACCTGCATGGACGTGGAAGGCCTGCAGGCAATTACTTGTGCAATCCTATCCTTTTTAGTTGTCTGGGACTTTCCTGAGTAAACCGGAACATAAGTACAACTTCCATCTCTGCAAGCACTGCCGATACTGTTGGACTAAGGGGTGTTCATCATCCGCCGATTGTGTGCAGACATGCAACACGGCGGTGGTAGAGAAGCATTCGACGTCAAGTGTACGCGGTAAAGCTCGAAAGACTCAGTATTGCAGCTGAATCGTCTTGCATAGCGATGGACCGCTTTATCCCCTGATCTACACCAATTTACGTCAACTATCGTCGATAGCATTAGCATACAGTACTTATGGAATATTACAGCTAGGTGGCCATCAAGTACCGCTGTAAGGGGCGTCACCCCGTCTGATTAGCTTCCCGACCGCAGGGTTGGTCGGACACTTCATCTTGTCGTAGCATCTTGCACTGTTGTATGTGTCCTCTTACCTGTCGGAGGTATGGAAATACTACCGCAGCTCTGTCCACTGGAGGTCGATTTTACCCTGCTGTCCAATAGTCCTTGAATATTAAGCAAATCAACTCGATACCGCATGTGCAGCAAGTACAGTGTAAGTGTGACTACTCCGATCTTACAATAATCTCACTGACCCCGCATAATGCTCAAGCAACATTGGAGGCTCTTACAAACGTAGAATGACGCTGGCGATGGTAACAAGGCTGGTACCGTAAACCTGGTGACAGGGCGCATGCATACTTGGTTCTTCCAGGGGAATATCAATGCCGTGGTGTGAGCTGATGTGCTATGTAGTTTGGTGTTGAGGTGTAAAGAAATACCTTAGTACTACCACCAGTATCGCGCGCGCCACGCCTCATGGTGCAGGCTTGGTCATGGCATCGTTGTACTGCTATAGGTTGACTGTGCTCATTCTACATCTCGTGAAACAAGGGAACGACTGCAGAAGCGTGATAAAGTTGTTACTGACCATCTATGTGGTATCACGTAGAGCCAAGGCGGCCAATACGAAAGTGTCGACGGAAATGGAGCTGGTTTAGGTACATATTATGATGGTCTACTTTACTATGCCGGAGTACCTTTGGAGGGGGCACTATACGATTTTTCAAGTTGCGAGTTATGGAGATGCGAGGGCTGGTGACACGGTAAATAAAACCAGCAATAAACAGACGTTCCATTTCACGTGACATCTATCACGGGGTCTCGCACATGCAACGAAGGGGATCTACCATTTATAATCCTCTATCCTGGTAGAAGTCGCAACAGGAGCTGGCTGGACATCGTTTGGGCCTGAAGCAGACTCTTCAATCGGTGGTGGAGCACTACGTTCATGGCCACGGTGCTGATCAAGCCATTTGTCCATCTCATCAGATTGGTTAGCGAAAGGGCGTTTTCCTAGAAGATTAATCATGTCTTCCCTATAAAAGCATTCAGAGGCATGTCACCGACGTTATCTTACAAACTCACCGCGTAAGGACTTCCTTCTCCAAGAGCCGTTTTGCAATCTTCTCGACATCCTCACGATGTTGAGTAAGAAGCTCTTTAGTCCGTTGGTGCGCTGTTCTGAGAAGTGATGTTAGTAAGCCATCCGTCGAGGGGAATCCTACAACATACATAATCATTTTTCGGACCTCAGCGTCCAACATCTCACCAGTCTTCTCACTGAATGGTTTCGTCCAACTCTCCTTCTGGCCCTCTCGACCGCCGTAACTGACGGGGCCGATGATGTTGTTCATACCATAGTTAGCACAGGCTTCGAATGCCATCCGGGTGATCTTCTGGAGATCATCCTGAGCACCAGTAGTAATATTTTCAGGCCCAAAGAATATCTCCTCTGAGACTCGACCACCTAGAGTCATACATATACGATCCAGCATTTGAGGTGTGGAGAGGAGGTAGCGATCTGGAGGGAGATACTGCACGGAACATATGAATATACCGCATTGTCACTAGGTAAGGAAACGCCTGCCTGTGCATATCCAAGGGCACCTATTCCACGGGGGATGATGCTGACTTTCAGGAGTGGGTCAGCGTGTTCCAGGAACCAACCGCATACAGCATGCCCAGCTTCATGATACGCAACGATCTTTTTCTCTTCCGGACTTAGCACTCTGCTCTTCCGCTCGAGACCAGCGATCACCCGCTCGATTGCACTCTCGAAGTCTTCTTCCGTGACATAATCGTGGCCCTTGCGAGCAGCATGAAGGGCAGCCTCATTGCAAACATTGGCTATGTCCGCACCGGAGAAGCCAGGGGTGAGGACAGCCAGTTTCTGTGCAATAATGGGCATGTCCGAGATTTCTGGAGAGAGACGTAGGGGCTTAAGATGAACCATGAAGATGCCTTTGCGCCCTGACACGTCTGGCCTGTCAATGGCAATGTGGCGGTCGAAACGACCTGGGCGCATAAGAGCAGGGTCTAGTACATCAGGGCGGTTGGTGCCTGCAAGCACTACGACATGTTCTTGCGTGCCAAATCCGTCCATCTCGACAAGAAGCTGGTTGAGGGTGGACTCTCGCTCGTCGTTTCCGCCGAAGCTTGCGGACTTTCCTCGTGACTTTCCAATGGCGTCGATTTCATCAATAAAGATGATACAAGGGGCATTTTTCTTTGCAGATGCAAATAAGTCGCGGACACGGGAGGAACCGACACCGACGAACATCTCGACGAACTCGGAGCCGGAGACAGAAAGGAAAGGCACGGAAGCTTCGCCGGCGGTGGCTTTAGCTAGAAGCGTCTTCCCAGTACCTGGAGGACCTGAAAGAATCGCGCCTCGAGGGATCTTCGCACCAAGCCTCTCGTACTTGGCGGGTTCCTTCAAGAACTTGACGAATTCCATGATCTCCTCCTTCGCCTCATCCATACCAGCGATATCTTTAAACCTGACCTTTACGTCCGTATCCTGGTTGAACAGGCGGGCTCTGCTCTTTCCAATGCTGAAGATACCTCCGGGTCCACCACCAGCTGAGGTTCCGGCTCTCCGACTCATGTAGAATAGCAGGCCAGCGAAAAGAAGGGTGGGTGCAAAATTAAGGAGAGTATGGACTGTAGAAATCTCGTCATGATAAGCGACTGGTATCCGTTCATTGGGTGGGATACCAAGTTCGTCTTGAGCCTCTTCGAGTTTGCGCTCGAAGGCCTCTACGCTGCCAATTGAGAACCAGCAGTCCCCACCACCCAGTGCAGACGGATACATGGCCCCTGTCGCATTGGAGTGCAGTTTAACCCGCACCTTCTGTCGGTTGATGACCATAAGCTTCTCGACCAAGCCCTTCTCAAGGAGATTACTTCTAAACTCCTGCCAGGTGATCTCCCTCGACTGCGACGCCGAGGAGCCGCTCAGGGCATAAAGGATGACAGCGGAAGTGACGAGGAGAGCTAGCTGGTTTGGGTTGAAGTTGTTGTTACTTCCGCCTGGAGGCGGCGGTGGCGGCTTAGAGCGGGGGGGTTCGTCCTCCTGGGTATCCGACTGTTTAGAGGACCACTGCTGCCTTTGCTGGGACTGTTGGTAGCGCTGAAAGAAGCCTTCGAGCCCCTTGGGCAGCTCAGGAGGTGCCTCTGTCTGCTTGTTACGTGGTTGTCCGTCGTCCGCCTTTGCCTTTCCCTTGCCGTCGTCGCTTCCCGATTCCTTTGAAACGTCGTTCCGGTGGTTATCGTTATTCGAAGGAGTAGCAAATGATCTCGATAAATGCGATCTTCCAAAGGAGATTAGACGACGTTCCGCAAGACCCACAGCACGAAAGGACCGAGATAACATGGCGGAAAGACGTGTGTCGTCGGAGGTGGTCGTGGTTGGGCTGGCCCAGCGAGCAAGTTTAAGTGCAAGAATTACTGTATCTTCCATTGAAAAGTGATACCATAAATGGCAACCTTAGTCAGCGGCCGTATGTGTTGCGTATGCGCGTTACATAATATCTACAGTCAATCATGTTTAGGGTACGTATTACCGCATGTTGTCAGATAGAAGTACAAAATCTTAGCATGCATCTCCGTCGTTCTCCACCTCAAATGCACAACAGAAAGTATTTTTATCCATCAATACCAGCCCATTTCCATCTGGTGCCCACCGAATATCTTTTGTTTCGTATTTCTCTGCACCCATTCGTCAATCTCGAATATCAGAAACAAACTCGCTTTTCGAACTCACTATTGGTAGGCACCCCGATACACTCGGCCATTTCTTCCTCCTCGCCGCTTTCCCCGACCCACTCATCGCTCCACGTATATAAGGCCTGTGTGCCACAGCAAATCGCTAAGCTACCTTTACGCACTGGGTTCCACTGCGCATTCAGAACAGGTTTCCGGTGTTGCAAAACACACCGTAAACGCGGCACGAACGGTTCTGAAGGCGTGGGGAAATCATAAATGTGCACTAAAGTTGGGACATTCTCTGCGGAGTATTCAGGGGCCCCGGTGAATGGATTCCTCCAACCATCACCCACCGAATCGTACCAGAAGGAGCGTTCCTGTCTTGTTCCATTCTAGTTGCGTTGTACCCGACTTCGGACTCGGTTTCGTGGGGTCTACCCTATGTACACTGATAGACTGGGGGCCTTTGAGTCGCTCATCTGAGCAAGCATCGTTAATAATACAGGGCAAGGAAAATGGACCTGGGGTTTACATGAGAGGAACCCTCTGCCCTGCGTGGACTCGAGCCAGCCGGCAGGCTCTCGCCAGAGTGTCTGTGACTACTTGAATAACTAACTCATCCTACTAAATCGAGCTCAGCTTACGACACCATTGGGTATTCTGCCCGAGAGCTCGAGCGTAGACGCCGCTGACCAGGTGAGACTATCCAGTATGCAAACCTGGGGGTGTCGGCGTGGATCAGTATCTCATTGATGATGCTCTGAAACACACTTTATCGTCCCAGCCGCCAACAGCAATAAACATCCCAGTTGGATGCCATGTCGCCATCCGGATACCGAACCCTGGATCGGGAGTTGGAGAGAAGGTGCCCTGGGTGTCACCAGCTAACGAAACCACATGCAGCTTGTACTGACGCGCAGCTGTGAGATATAGACCAATCCATATAAGAGATACCTACCTCCAATATCCCTTCCCAGACTGCAAGGTAGTTGCCATTCGGGGACAGCGCGAGCGAAGATAGATTTGTCGTAGGGGATGGGAAATGCTGTGTAGTTCTGCTCGGTCATCAGCTTGGCTAGGAAAACCAAGGGGCCGACGTACCCGCACTAGCTTGTACGAACTGGATGCATCGTAAACGCCTATGGTGTCTTTTGACTTGTGCCGTTCAGCCAGGATAAAGTAGCGGGCATCAGAACGGAACGCGTATCCTACAGCTAGTGAGCTTCTACGCGGGAAAAACACGGTGTCCGAGGGGCACCTCTGTCAGGATGTATGGGAAACTGTATATAGGTTGCTGTTCCCATCACCAGAGACCAGATGGTGATGCGTAGCTGTGGCGCATGTAAAAGCGGTGAAGCACGACACGACTGACGAGGACAAGCTTACACCCCACTCCGAGAAACAGAGTATGTGTCGACCATCAGGGGCCCACTCCGCTTTTATCAACCCCTCTGCGCCTGTCTCGATTCGTGCGCTCCAATCTTCATCTCTGAGCTTGAATACTTGGACGACGCCCCCCTTCGCGGATGCAGCGAAGAGATACTCAGAATCGCAGGACCAGCCCGCATGCGATATCAACTGGGAGGGAACAGAAGCAGCGGAAGACTGTGGCCTGGAGCTGGACAACGCCGAGGCTGTTTGTGAGGGCGGGCCGAGGGTCCATGTGCATGTTATCTGTAAAGTATCGGTGCGACGGACGATAAGCACGTCCTCGACGGCGTTGAGGATGAAATGAGCACCGGGACTAAAGTAAACAAGGTTGCCAGATTGCTTGTAAATTTCAGTGAAATCCATCCCAGCCTCCCGGGGTCGGTGTGCCTTCCTGTCGTGCTATTGTATTGCTAAACATACCTGCAGCATTACATACTCGCCCATGAAACCGTCTCGTTATGTAATCAAAGACCGTCCGGTGCATCGTCTCCTCAACTTCCAGAAAAGGTAGGTGAGGTAGTCAGATATGACCAACCCCCCTGTTGCTGACACAGAGACGGTCATTCGAATGCAGCATCAGCCATGATATCGACAAGGAAAGTATGACACAATTCGGTAAGCTGGTCCTGGCGGTGATCAACTGTCATTCCCTCCAAGTCAACTTGCCGGATCTGCTTATAAGCCTGCTGTAGAGGGGTCCAGTCCCCTTCACCGTCCCTTCCTCACCCATGCAGGACATCACTCTTACCCTATCCCGTTCCACCACCACGACGGTCCAGCCAGAGGCTGGTCAACGTCCGTCCTTCCCTCCTGATGACACAGTCCCTCCGCTCCCAGAAAAGAAGCCCAACGTCGACCCGTTCCTAGTTCTATTCCATGAGAACGACCCTGAGAACCCAAAGGCATGTCTTACTCTTCCGTCGTCCACTCTTCCTTACCCCCGTTCTGTAGAACTGGTCGTCAGCTCGACGATGGTACCTCACAATGGCTTCGGGCTTGCTTGTCCTCAATGCGTGAGCATTTTTCACCACAACCCCTGTCATCCGGCTGATTTGGGTCCTCTCGACAGCACGTTCGCAAGCAGTGCACCATCTGCAATGGTGCCCGCGCTTATGGAACAGTTCCATTTTTCACAGGAAGTCGGTACTCTAGTCATTTCTTTGTTCCTTACGGGATACTGCATCGGTCCCCTCGTATGGGGACCGCTTTCCGAGCAATATGGTCGACGGCCACTTTTTATTGTCACGTTTTTCATATACACGGTGAGTCTCGACTTTTTAATAAGCTGCCGTTCGTTCATCATCATCGTCAGTGTTTCCAAGTTGGATGTGCATTAGCGCCAAACACTGCGTCGCTCCTCGTATTCCGCTTCCTTGGAGGCACATTCGCAGCTTGTCCTCTCACCAATTCTGGGTAGGCATACCTTTCTGTGGTCCATATCATTTATTCACTGTTCGTACCCAGGGCCTTGATAGGGGATATTTGGGATGCAAGGAGAATTGGCGTGGCGTCTGCCATCTTTGCAGTCGCACCATTTGCTGGACCGGGTGTGGGGCCCCTTGTCGCTGGCTACCTTGTACAATCCGACGTGTCCTGGCGTTGGTTATTCTGGATTCTTGCCATCTTCGTATGTGATACTCCAGGGAATTTTCTTGTTCACGGTCTCATGCCTCGTTAGGCTGGCGTATGTTGTGCTGTAATCGTCTTCACCATCCCGGAAACCTATCAGTGGGTATCCCTTTACTTTTTCAACTGGAAGAATGTGTGTTTATGTGTTCTTAGACCGGTCATCCTCGTGAAGAAGGCTCAGAGGTTGCGGAAGCAAACTGGTGACGAGAGATATTATGCTGCGATGGAAATACGAAAGCTTGGCTTCGCCCAGCGACTCGAGCAGATTCTGGCTCGTCCCTTTAAGGTGCTTTTCTACGAGCCCATGCTCATTGCAGTGACTGTGTACATGAGTGTAAGTCCGCTCTACGGATCATGCGCAGCCCAGCTTATGTGACTCATACTCGCTAGTTCGTTTATGGCTGTATCTACCTCCTGTTTGAGGCCTACCCGATAGTGTTCACTGAAGGGCATCAAATGGGCCCCGGTCCGACGGGATTGGCGCTTTTGCCACTTCCAATTGGCGGTGCCTTGTCAGTTTTATTGGTAAGGTGGTATGTGTTGTCCACACTATCAACCTAACATCCGGTTGCAGTACATCGCTGTCTTCAACCCTAGATATGAGCGCAAGATCAAGGAATTTGCACCGAATCCCGTCCCTCCAGAGTACCGTCTGGAGGTATCGATGTACGCAGGTCCAATATTTGCTATCGGATTCTTCTGGTTTGGGTGGGTGCTGGTTGCATATGTTCTCGCGGTTTTACTTACTTTTCATCCGTTAGTTGGACCGCCTATCCAAGTGTGAGCATATGGGCCCCGTTGTCCGCTGGTCTGTTACTGGGGTGGGGTGTATGCTGGATTTTCGTAGGCACACTCTCCTCTCTCCTGGCCGCTGAAAGCCTGATATTTTGCAGATCGCCCTGCTGAATTATATCATCGATGCTTATTTGGTCGTTTCGGCCTCGGCTTTGGCAGCGAATACCGTTGTCCGCAGTCTTGTCGGTGCTGGTTTCCCCGTATGTGTAATTTTCTGTCTAGTATGTATGCATTCATTCAACTTCTACACAGCTGTTCGCCAACCAGATGTATGACCGGCTTGGCCCTCAGTGGGCGTCCTCGTTGTTGGGTTTCGTTGCTTTGGCTATGACGCCCATCCCGTTCGTCCTGTTTAAGTATGGGCCCACCCTTCGAATAAAATCGAAGTATGCTCCGTCCCACCCACCTGCGAAGACCTCACTTGTATGAAGGATGGAGCAGTATGTATCGGTGATGGAGAGTTTTGCATCATAGTTCTCTGAAGAATGCTCGGACCTTACCACCCAGGCAGCACACAGTGGACTTGACGCCTGCTTAAGCTGCAATCCGTTGGCTGTAAAACTTCGTTCTATCGTTTTCGTGCACTAGGATATGGTCGTAGATGTACACAAGACAAATTAATTACATGATGAGGTAGTCCATGGCATTTGTATGTATAAAGTGTGCTTTTCATGTATAGTGATTCCCGCGTGGCGATGTTAATTTTAATTTTATGATATCTGTGATAGGCAGATATGAACGCATGAAAATGACAGGCGTACGAAGAAACAGGAAAGGCTTAAGTGAATGAGGTTATATTTCCCCGGGGGCGACGGGTACCGTGGGTGGTGCGAAAGGAGCAATATTTGTCAGATGATCGCTGTAAATGGTGGCAATTAGACATATCAGCTATTACGTAATTCGTATTTTCCCACGCCGGAGGTTGATTGGTTGTGGTTGCTGTGTGGCGTTTTGCAATTAACTTTTGAGATTCATTACCTAGAGCAGACTCTACCCTGGTGCATCTCACATTTCGTCCTTTCATAGGAAGATGCCACCTCCTGCATTCACTGGCATCGTGACCAAAGTTGGTTGCATGAACAAGACGGCGACCGTCACCGTCTCGCGGTATGTCATTCATAAAATCACCGGTAAAGTGGGTTTTCCGGTCCTCGCCAAGTTCAGTACTGATTCTTGCGAAGCGAATCGAGCGCAGCACGAAAATCCTGACCCATGACGAACAGAACAGTACGCACGGGATCCTTCGCGTATCTATAGTGGTGTTGACACTCCCAAAGAGCTTCGCCTGAACGATAGAGTAATCATCCGCAACTGTCCTCCGATATCTGCCCGGAAACGATTTAAACTGGAGAAGATCATTCATAGTCCTGAAACAGAGCGAGAATTAGCTCATGCATCGTCAGTGGAAGGAGCGGTGCGCGGGGCCACTGCGTGATGATCGTTCCGCGAGCACGCATACCCAGTTCTACCGTAGGTGAGTAAGCTCTCATGAGGCGATTGCTGTTGTTCACGGCAGCTGGCGTCCGCAAGTTTAGGGACTGTATATTACTTATTCCACATGTTTCCTGTCAGGGATGCCTTCTTCTGACTGATCTCCATCCATCATATGACAAATGGACCAGGTGCTGCGATTCGTGCAACAGCCCATCAAGATTTGAGTACGCGCTTTCATTTGCCCATATGATGCAATGCTTCACGTCTGGAGAGCTGCTTCCCAGCCACTCGATGACGTTGAGTCGGGCTCGCCGTACTGGTACACTACTCTTGCGGGTAGGAACCGTCCTTGGGCCCGACCAAGAACGGAAAGCTGATGGGTACGAGGGAGATGCGTGTCTATTACCGAGTGATATTGTATTGAGAAGTGTCGTATGAGACTTTCCACGCAATGCCATAGGTCATTGTTAGTCTGATCACTTGTTGCAATATCCGAACCAAAATCAGTTGCAACGCCATGAGGCTCGAGAACGAGAGTCTTCCTAATCAAACCGTTTCGCCTCGCGTCTGCTGTCCTTCAGCCGAGTCTCGTTGCTTTGTCGTGTTCACCCTCAGTGCGATACAGTATTGTTCATGCCTCCGCAGCCACTGGGCAGTCCTCACTGGCAGGGAGAACCTAGAAGGTCATTTGAGGGTGTTTGCACCACATCTGTCCTTGGAAAGCGGATGGCAGCAGGACCCCCATACTCACCCCCGCCATCGCCTCAGAAACATGCCTCGGCCAAAACCTATAGCATTGTTCGTCATCTACTACCTCACCTTGGCCGTTAATCGATGTATTATCAGGCTCACCACACGCATCTACAAAAGTGCTTCGACACGAAGGAGATTCGTTTCGGCGTGCAATGGCAGATAGCGCGTCAAGTGACGCTCGGCCATATGACTTACGAGGATATCGTCGTTCCGGAGTTGGACAAGCTCAAGGGTCCAAATCGAATAGCCGCCCCGCTAGTGGAGAGACTATTTTGCCCACGCGATAGGGAAGCGGACGGGGCAACAGGGGCATTTTTCGACAGGGAGAAGGCAGCCACTGTGGGTTTAAGCTTGACATATTGCGTCACGCCCTCATCCGTTAATTCAGTTGCCCTGGAGTGAACTTGATCGTGAACACGAGAGCGCCCTCATGGAAGATTGTTTCCATAGACAACCAGACGGGTGGTACGGGGGCAAGGTCCACTTTACAGCATCCCTCAAGTCCCACGAGGGTGGATCCATGGGGGCCAACTATGGGATCATTCTCAACCGACCAGAGCTTGGCTCGTCGACACGGCTTTCACGCCAGTTTGGCTCTTACGCTATCCTCCGGATTCGCATACCGCGACAACTGATGAATAAAGGGCAATCTAAACTGGTCGAATTCTTTTATCAGCGGTTTCTACTATGCGGAGTCTACTACCGTGCCTTCTACGCGAAGGATAGTAGTGTGTTCCTTATAGCAACGAACGAATGCGACTATGGCGTTCGCTTGCCTCGACACGCACTCCCTCGCCCGTTGTCCTTCACAGACTTCCTAAACTGGCACAACCCGATCGTATTCAATAAACCTCAAGTGCGTGATCCAAGCCATTACGTTCTCAACTTACCAGCTCTCCTTGTGTAGACTATGTCAAAGTGGGCATCCCGATTCGCCCTCGGGCTGTCAAATTCTGTTCCTGGAATTACGCTCGATCCCGCCAATATTTTTCTCGTAGATGATATCGGTACGACTTTCTGTTGCATTTGAGAGTATGGCTCTCAAGGTGTCAAAACAGTCGTCGGCGACTCTGTAATGACTGATGGTTGTGGTTTCATTAACATTGCCGCTCTCAAGAAGTTGTGTGCAGTATTGGATTGGGATCCTCAAAGTCGCCCTACTGCAATACAGTGCAGAATAGCTGGGGCGAAGGTAGGCTGTGAGTCCTCTGATGGCCAACGCTCGTTAACCTACTTCCAGGGACTCCTAATTATCCATCCAGACCCTTCGACGAGTATGTCAGATATACCTGGCGTCTGGCTTCGCCCGTCGCAGATCAAAATCCACTATCACAGTGGCTTCACCCTTCCGAAGGGGCAGGTGACTATCGATGTCCTGCGGTCATCACATATACGATATCCTTCCTCTTTAGCCGCAGAGATTTTGGTCAACTTGGCTGAGAATGGGGTTCCCCATGATATCTTCATCGATTTAATGAAAGAAAACGTAGATGGCATGATAGACAAGTTCTTGGGTTGGGAAGGCCCGGATGCTATGTTCAGGCTTTGGTATAATGTTGCAGCAGCTGGTGGTGTTGTGGCTGCAAGGAAAGCTCGTGAGATGGGTGGAGAGGCACGAATGAGGGGCTTCTCGGAGAAGGACGAGGAGGATGAGGATGAGGATGATCTGGACAACTTCCAGGATTCTCCTCAGTCGACTGCATGGTGGGCGGATGAAATCAGTGGATGTCCTTCATCCATGGCTGAGACTATCTTGGTTTTGTTGGATGCTGGTTTCACCCCACAAGAATGCCCTTTTCTTGCTGAGAAACTGAAGAACTTTATCCGGAGCTCAGTAAAGGCTTTTCTGAAGCACCCGAAACTCGAGGTGCCCATGTCTTGTTCAGCCTGGATAGTACCAGGTAAGTAAAACTGTATTCTGATGTGAATTACAATCTAAAGAGTACATAGATCCATCTGGAACGTTAGCCCCTGATGAGGTTCAGATCCTGGCTAAAGATGCCAAGTTTTCCCTTCCTGGTGACACCCTGTCCCATTTTGTATTAGGAGATGTCTTGGTGTGTACATTCTAGCTATTGTACAGCTAATTCTAATTTTTTTTTGAAGTTGGCACGGTATCCATGCAAGTTACCAACAGATATACAGAAGGTTTGCTGAAATTATCGTGAAGGAGCATTCTGAATCTGTTTTCATGATAGGTTAAGGCAGTGGTAAAACCGGAACTGCAAAATTACACAGATGTTATTGTCTGCTCTATCCAGGGGTCACGGCGCTTTGCTGAGCTCCTTGCTGGAGGTACGATCATCATAAGATATTCGGTAGTGGGGATAATAATTCCATTTCTATTATAGGTGATTATGATGGTGACAAAGCCATTGCAATATGGCAGCCTGCCATTGTAACTCCCTTCAAGAATGCCCCCCTTCATTACTCTCATCCTCCCAAAGACCTGATGGATAACTTTAAGAAAGACGAGTCAATGGTATCTCATCTCCTGGAGATACAAGGATGCCCCTCTCCTTCACTAGAATCAAAAATGCAAGTATTCCTTCTTGGTGGTCTCCAGGATTCATCCTTGGTTGGAAGATACTCCAACTTCCATGACATAAGCATTTACACATTAGGCTACAATCATCCGGAAACCATTCGCCTTGCCCACATGTAGGTCACCATCATACTATCGATTTCATGTTGCTCATCGTTGTGTAAAAGGTTTTGCCATGTCCTTGACTCCACAAAGTCTGGTTTGGCAGTTCTTCCAGAAGTCCTGCAGAAAGATATCCGGAAGTTCCACGGGCGCGCACCACAATGGAAGGAGACCGAGGATGATACTGTCCATGAAGGGAACGAGCTCAATCCCACTCGCGACCCATCCTTGCCGTCTTTTGTGATGGATATGGTCACAGCAGCTGCAAGACAACATAGCGATATGAAACTATCTAGAATGCAACAAGCCTTTCCTCACTCAATTTCACCAGACAGCGCCCTTCTGAAACCCTGGAATGACGCCAAGGAGAGGGCAGAAAAGATACGAGTACTAGATCCAGGAAATGCTGGTCGAATGGACTTGGAACTATCTCGCATCCAAAGCCATGTAAAAGAGGTACTCGCAGAGTTCAAGGCGAAGGTTGGCAAGAAGTTTACTGGTTTCAAAATCGAACGCCGCCAGGACATTCTCCGTGACCTTGCCCATCACTTCGCGAAGAATCCCGATCCTAGTTGTCTATTTTTTTCCCAGGATGAACTAGCTCAATTCAAGGCATCATACGCTTACAAGTTGGACCCCGAGGGAAAGTTCGCATTTAGTGTTGCGATGAGGGATCTCGGACACATCAAAGCACGGAGTCTTGGACCTACAAAAACCGTGCAGCTCGTATTCTACGATAGGTTTGCGATTAAAAAGTCGTTCCTTCGTTAGTTCTATCAGCTACACGAGGATTCAGCGTCCTGAACGTGGCTAAGTTGATTGGCCTTTTGATGGTGCTTGTTGAATATTCCTTTGGATGTCGACTAACTAGTGTAATAATTCTGGATCAACGGATCTTTATGCTTTCATTTACGTACATATGTCTTACCTCGATCTTTTTCTTCTCCGATTTTTCTTCCACATCTTTGATCTGAGAATCGACGCGTTTACTGCAGGACTGATTCCTTGGAACTGGAATTGATAATATGAACGCGCGCTTACATTTCTCCTCGGATGAAGTCCAGTCGCGTCTCTACATTACTTTTGGCATCGTTCTGGTCTTGTGGGACAAGGACAGGTCCAACTAACTTGTATACGGTGTTATTGGGTGAGAGGTTCGCGAACTCCTGGGAACAGGTGGTAGTACATATGGGATTGCCATGGTCGACTAGAGGATCTGATTCTCACCTGTTTGACCATTTCGTTCTCGGAGAGTTGAGCGTCCAGACGAGTTCGCTTATCGACCAAGACTGCCAAGTCTGTTTGCAGCTTCTGGTATTCCGCAGACGCTCCTTGAAGTCGTGCCTCAGTGGACATGAGTAGCTGTCAACTGATGAGCTATATAAGCTGAGGTTTTATGTTTGGTGGAAAGGTGCAAGAGTCAGACCTTGCTCGCTAGGTGAATAGTGTCACACATGCACGCTATGAGTGTCGAACTCGGCAGTATCATTCCCTTCAACTTACTGCTGCCAGTCACTTCGCCGATTCAGAGAGTTCAAGATTATACATATGTCCATCGTCCATGTCTTCGACAGGCATACCGGTTGCAGCTGACTTAACCATGTACAAATATTGGAACTTTGATGGATGACAAGAGCCCGGCTTTTACAGTGACCTCACATCTCATCATTTGTTGCATCATAATGTCCGCAATCAAAGTCGATTGGAAGAAAATCAACCAACCTGATCTTGTATTCCAACCGTTTCCTAGTCGCCGCTCACAGGTTTATAGTTCCAAAGGGATTGTAGCGTGCTCTCAGCCTCTTGCTGCAGAGGCAGGACTAGAAATTCTACGTAGAGGGGGCAATGCAGGTTTGTTCTGGCTAGTTAACTAGCTCTGTCTTGTAAAAGCCTTAGTCGATTTGTGGCACAGCGGATGCTGCAGTGGCTACCTCTGCCGCTTTGAACGTTACAGAACCTAGCTCTTGTGGTATTGGAGGGTTTGTCTAATACGCGTAGGTCGCATAATCACTGACTCGACGACACCGAAGCGATGCATTCTGCCTATTTTATGATGCTAAAACCAAGACCGTGAAAGCGCTAAACGGCTCCGGTCGTTCGCCGAAGAAGCTTACATTAGAATACCTGCGACAATACGGTATCAGGGGCAGTCAGATCCCACCCACTGATATTAACACAGTCACTGTTCCTGGTATGATTCTTCTTTTGTTACTGTATGTCATTAATCGAGATCCAAGGTGCTGCTGCTGCGTGGATTGATACCATAGAAACATTTGGAAGCAACAGACTATCCGTTGCGGAGGTCCTTGCCCCAGCTATTCGAATTGCGGAGGAAGGGTGTGTTCCGGCTGTTATTTACAGGTCCTACGTATGATGACTGTGCCACAGAGTCCCGGTTTCAGAGATCCATAGCTATGCAGTATGTGCGCATTACCTCCATTGCGGGAGCCTATGTTGATAGCAGTTCACATAGTGGCAACGGTCAGAAGAGCTCATCAAGAATGCATCCCCCAACGGAGATGAGATGCTTTTGAATGGGAAGGCTCCTCTTCCAGGGCAAATAATGACATTTCCTAACTTAGCCCGTACTTTCCGGGCAGTTGCTGAGCATGGAAAAGATGGATTTTACAAGGGGGATGTCGCGAAGGCTATCGTCGAGCTTATCCACAGCAGAGGCGGCGTAATGGAGTTAACAGACCTTGAGTCCCACGAAACGACATTCGTCCACCCCGTTAAATATACGTATGGTGGAGAAGTCACAGTCTGCGAGGTAAGGACACATACGTCAACATTGACTGTATCCCGCTTACGATTCCGCAGTGCCCACCCAATGGTCAGGGTACGGTTTTAGTGGTATTGATAGGGAAAGTGTCAAATCTTTCACAGGAATTACAGCGCTCCTTGCCCTTGGGATTTTGGAGCAAATCCAAGAGCAGAGAGAGACGAAGCCCCTGTTAGAAATGGAGCACAATTCACCAGAGTACCTCCATACCCTCATTGAAGCCTTAAGGTGGGTTTGAACGATATCAAAAAATGCGGCTACACTCACAATTCCAACAGGCTTGCTTTCGCTGGTAGGTTGCGACCAAGAGTGGTCATGAATGGTTCTATTTACCCCCACTTACGCAGACAGTCGTTACTATGTTACCGATCCAGAGTTCTGTCACGTTCCTATTGACGAGTTACTGAGCAAGGTTTCGCAGATTTTGCAAGGTGCCACCAATATTCTGACACGATCCGGACAGGAATACCTCGCAGGCCGTGCCAGCTTGTTCAATCCGGCAAAGGCCAATCCAAAAGTTGTACATGGGAATCCAGTGAATTCATCAGATACTGTTTATTTCACCGGTAAGGCCATCCAGTTTCTGAGTCACTCTGCCCTAAAACAATCTATAGTCAGCGATCAATGGGGAAATGCATGCAGCTACATTCAGAGTAACTATGCAGGTTAGCAGTAACATTCCTGTGTAGTATGTCACTCTGACCCCTTCTGAAAGGTTTCGGGACAGGAGGTAGGTTTACACTGAGTATTTGATGTAGATCGTTAGCTCACATTCACAGCCGTTCCAAAGGGCTGTGGTTTTACCCTCCAAAATCGAGGTGCTGGATTCGTTCTGAAAGAGGGGCACCCAAACTGCTTACAAGTGAGGCAATTTACGAGGGGTCTAAATGTGTTAATACCAAGTACAGGGCGGCAAACGTCCGTACCACACAATTATCCCCGCGATGGTACTTAGAGGAGATGAACTGTTCCTGTCGTACGGAGTCATGGGAGGTTTCATGCAGGTAAAGGACATCGATACAGTACATTGCTGAGACCTAACCCCATCCAAGCCTCAAGGTCATGTGCAAGTCTTGTTGAACATGCTTCGTGGTTTCACTGCCCAGACTGCCCTCGATGCTCCTCGATTCTGCATATCTGCAGGTATGCCAGAAGATGATAAAGATGAGTTCAGGATCGTAAACAGCGAGGTCTACCTCGAAGAGACCTTCCCACCTGCTACAGTCGCTAAGCTACGAGGTACAGTGTCTATATGAAATTACCGGATGTTGCTCATCCATCGGTAGAAATGGGACATGACGTCAGAGTTGTGAGCGGCTTCAACAGAGGTATGATGGGTCGTGGTCAAGTCATCCAGAAACTGGTGGATCAATCAGGTAAATTTGTCTGGGCCGCGGGATCGGACCCCCGCGCAGATGGCCATGCCGCCCCACAAATCTAAGTTCTAGTGGACCGATCACAAAAAAGTCACGACGTTCTAGAATAAATACCATATGCGTGAACGATAGTGCTGAATTGAAATAAAGATATCCATCTACATTCTTCGTTGTCGTTCGCTTCCAACTGAGGAATGCGAGGGATTAGGTCTGCGGCGAAATTCGATGCGACTGACTAACCTGCTTGCTGTCGCCGAAATTCTCGCAGAGCGCGGGTATTGTCTGGACCATACACCTTTCCCCATCCTGCAAGAGGGACAACGATCGCAGTGGCATTATCTTCGCCCCCTAGTTCTTGGGAAAATGCCAGTATCTGCTCTGCAGCCGCCCTAGGCGTGGGCACTCCCCGTACCAAGTCGATAATTTCACCGTCTGACAAAATGGACGAGATACCATCTGAGACGACAACCATATACGCCCAATCCTGACCTAACGGATCATTGGAATCAATCACGGGCACCAATAGGATCAAGATGGCAGACCTTCTAAAAGTTTGGTACGTACTTCAGGTTCAGGCGTCACGCCATACGGCTTGTATCTAAGGTCTCCGATGCTATTAACGCGTCTCAAAATCAGTTCGATTGTTGGTCTGCATTACTCACGCTCTCGTGTTGGCAAGCGCGCCCATCCAACTGTGAGTTTTTGATGAGTGTTTTCCTCTGGTAAAATAATATCGTAAAATTACCGGGACTCCCCGAAGGAATCAGTGATCAGACTAGAACCCATCATTCGCCGGAGGCGTGTTGCCTCGACCGGAGTATCAGGGTGATGGTCTTCGGACATGGGATGCACGTAACCGCCGTTCGTGGAACACAGTAGTACACGAGCATCTCTAAGTACCGCGGTGTCAATGGTCGCAGCCATCTACGTAAGAAATATACCTTACCCGCAATGGGCGACTGTAAGCGCAAGTTTGCGGGAAGCGAAAAATGGACGCGCAGGGTTGTCTATAGAATGAAGAATAGCTACGGATGCCGTTGCACCACATATTTTGGCTTCACTCTCGATGGATAACAGTCTATCTGGTACTGCATTGCAGAACCAGCCAGGACACGTAGATGAACCAAGACTCACCAACTTCGAAGAACGCCTGGGTTGCGCGAGCCTCCAAATCTAAGGCTGGGGAGTTATCGGTGTTGCGTATCCAGGGAGCGAGCGCGCCACCGTCAAATCTCTTAAAGTAACCACCTTGATCCTTGATCCAAAGGAACAATTCAGGGATGTGGGTCTTGTCAACCGATTCAAAGAGTCCGTGAAGTTCTTGGCGGAGGAACTGGGACACCGCCGAGCCACCATGTCTATTGTGTCATATGAGACCAGGCTCAAGGGAGGAGACGACAGCACTGACCCGTCATAAAGCCCGACGAACACCACCTGGCGAGCGACGCGGTCAGCGGGATTTTCTGGCACCCAGTCGAAGCCCAAGTTCTTTTGTATGCTTAAGCGCAATCCCTCGACGTCCAACGAAAGCGACGCAAAGGCGTGATAGTCCTCTTGGTGACTTGACGAGTAATAGTGTCAGAGAGGCACGGGTGCCGGGGAAGAGAACATGCCTTCGATTTCCGCGAGAAGAAGCAAAACCTATTATGTTGGGAGAGTGTAAGGGAACGCGGCCTACTCCGCCTGATCCAGGAACCAATAAAATGAGGCAGAAGACACGGCGAGCACGAACGAAATACCTTGTGTAGAAAACCGGACGTAATC
>JADGIP010000110.1:0-39241 GCA_016618355.2 Astraeus odoratus | reverse complement strand
CTTGCATCCGTGGGGGTGCTAACACCTGAAGGGATGATTTCATCGAAGAAACCTTCCACCGCAATTACTGATCGACCAGTAAGGTCAAGCTCAAGAGACCGAAGAGAAGGAAGAGAAGCTGCCCATTGTCCAATCTGAGACGATAGAGCTCCAGGGGCAACCAAAACCAGCTTCTCTAACGTGTTCTGGGAACGCACCAAATCGGTAAAGTTCTCAGGCAAGGTGGTGGGGGACGTGAATGAAAATGATGTGAGCTGAGTGTGCCTGCAGACCTTCGAGAGATATTCGTCGAGCTTTGGGATCCGACTTCCGACTTCCAAGACCAAGCTTTGTAGTTCAGAGTTCATGAAAAGCATAGAGGCTTCCAACCCAGCCTGGGTATCAACCTTCCAAACAAGCTGCTGCAAGTTGGGCAAGATGTAAGAAACTGGACTGTGCTCGTTGATAGTTGCAAATATAGAAGGCGAGATGCTCGAGGAGGACTCGACATAAGTAACGCGGTGAACCAGTTGGCCATACTCGAGAACTCGATCCCAGTCCTCAGGGTTCGGTGCCTTCGCCTGGTAGAGAAAATGATGAGCATGAACTGGCTATGCAACAGATCTGACTTGCCAAACCAAGCCCTGGGCGGCGGGCTCGTTTCAACAGGTTGTTTGGGAATAACCCTATGAGAGGAAGGAGAGAATCCAACTCTCTCCAGAGAACATTCAAGGCGGGTTCGCACATGGCTTTGCAGGTCCTAGCAAGCCGGGAAACGGAGCGGCGTCCGTTAGGAGACTCCATGATGGTGTCAAGCAGCTTCTTCGCTGCATCTGGGTCACGAAGGATGGCTGGAGCCATAGTGTGCTTGTCGATCGACGTGGTGCGACGGGAAAAGTTAGAAACTCTTCTTGCTATTCGAGCTGCTGGACTCAAGGTAAAGGCAATGGATAGAGGTCAAGACGTAGGGAAATAGTTAGTTGTAAGCGTGCGCTAGGTAATTAAATAGCGGCCTGCAACCACTTGCTGCGTTCACAACACGCAACACGGACCTGTGCAAGCAGGCGGAAGAGGGCTGTTTGGAGCAACCAATCATGAGTGGTAATAGGCCGTTGGAAAGCCAAGTCACGCTCCTGCACCCAGACACGGAGGACAAACACGCGCAGAAGGTGTGCTGCCAGTGAGGCGAAAGAAGCCAACGAAGGACGCCTAGATCGCAACATAGACAGAAATCTGGCTGTCGTCCGAGCACTCTTCACGCGCTGGAAGTCATCGGGGTTTGCTCATGTGCGAAGCATAGATACGATTATACGTCGGAGTAGCGGAGCACTGAAATGGGTGTCTCGCCAGGCACGTGGAATACATGCGACATGCATCCCAGTGACGCTTGTGGTACTGATTTTGCATTCTGCAAAAGATATGGGTAAATATTGCGTGGAGTACAGTGATATGAAGCATTGGAAATATAAACGTGCTGAGGACACAAGACTCGTGCACGTACAGCTACGTGGGTTACAATTCTCCGACCTCCCATGGTACGGGTTCACCTTCCCAATCATCCTCAGCTTCTGTGTCACCACGTGAAACGTCATCCGCCTCCCCAATGTCCCAGATGTTGCCACCTCTGGTAGCATCATAATGGGTAGTTCGGTCACCATGTAATAAACAGCGAACGACATACTCTTCCTTGCTGTTTTGCGTTCTTGATGGTGAAATGGCCAACACGCGGCGAAGGTTGTCAGGCAAGTCCACGCTAAACGTGTCAGACTCGTGATGATTTGCACTAACTCGGGTCTCGGTACTTGGGTCGCGATGGTGGGCATGGGGGTTTAATAATGGATCCCAATCCAGATCACTAGCATCCCCGTGCGATGGCTTGCAGTGATTTCTAGTAACCACCTTGACAGCGACGCTGTCAAGACCCTCATCTTCGACATCGTCTGCACCTTCTTGCACTCTGAGTTTCTTGCGGTTCGGGCCAGATCCGCCTTTAGCTTTGCTCTGGACAGTCGAGCTTAGCTCGTCAGGAGGTGGGGACGGGGGGACTAAGGCGTATCGTGTGGTCAGTATGTCATCTCGTGAGGTGTGGTCGGTATCGAGTGTTCTGCCATCTAAGGCACGCTTCACAGACGACCGCATCTTAGAAACGTTGGGGGCCACAGGCGGAACCATACATTCCGTCCTCTGGACTGGGTCGATGCCAGCCTTGTCATTGGATTGATGCGACACCATCTTCGACGGACCTTGGATGAAAACATCGCGGGAACCACGTGCAAAGTAGGTGTCCAGAGTGGCTGACTTATTGTGAAGGGGTGGCGCTAATTCGCTGGCTTTCCTTGGCAAACTCAGCGTAGGTAGGGCATCCTCAAACAGTAACTTGAATGATTTGCCGCCAGCAGGAGCCTTCATAGGAGAATCGTCAACAAAAGACGCGTTTGCGCCACCACTGCCGGCGGTCACATCAGGGTCGTCATCAACGTCAGAAGATCCACCTAGTTTGGAAACAGGGAGAACAGTGCGGGAACCGAGGCGTTGGCGTTTCTGTTTGTCCGGAGATGGGGACACGGGCTCTCCTCGTAGACGTTTGCGGGCACGCGACACGGCCGTATTTGGCAGCGGACCATGAACGGTAGAGGCATCGTCCGCTTGGTGCGATTGCACGATAGAGGGGAATGGGTCCGGAGACGGCGTTCGAGGACGTTGTCTCTGTTTAACTGGGGTGGCAAAAGGATTGGCGGAATGTGGTTGCGGTCTGTGGGATGATAAAGAGGAGAGCGAAGCAGCAAGATCCGTCTGTTTGCCATTGTTTTTGTTCTTTACAGGGGAGAACGGATTGAAACCGGGAAGGGGGTTGACGGTTTGCACCATACGGGACCTTGGTGGAAGAGAGGTGTGTGACGGGGATGCGGATGGCCGGGTCCGTGGGGGGGTAGAAGGGTTCTCGGACGACGTGGGAGGGGGCCCAGTTGATGAAGACGCAGCTGCAAACCTGGAGAGTTTCTTGTAGAGCTTGTACTTCTCAGCTGTGACGCGACTTGGTGGTACGAACGCGACGCGACGGGTGGAAGGACGTACCCATGTGAGGCTGGTCCTTGATATCCTGGACAGACGGATCTCTGCCCCGAGTGGATCTGAAGTCGCGTTCCCATGCTTTTATCTGGGCACGGACAGCAGCGAGGTCGGACATAGATCTCGTCTGGTGGTCGCTGTCGTGGAAGGGGGAGAAGTACGATGAGTATTTAGAAATGGTTAGGGCCAAACAGGCGCAAACACAGTTTGCTGGGGAACGTGTGACTTGGCAGACACGATTTGGCCGACCTCGAGGAGGGGGACTGACCGTCGGCAGAGGCTGCCCCAATATGCCGATCGAAGCGTATCTTCCTTTCTTTAGCTCTTCTCGTGAAAACCTTCCGAGGCCAGCACACCACCGGCTTGTTACTGGCATAGTCAAACAGTCATTATGGCCTGGGACATCTTCTATCGTCCAATGCAAGAGTCGTCCTGGTATGGTACCAACGTCGGCGACCAGCACCCTCCAGTCTTCGTCAGGGAGTACTCGCCACATGGCCCTGTAACCGGCATCCCAGACAACAGAGCTTGGTCGCAGAGACACCAACCTCCACATCGTCCTCCCCACAGATCAGCCACTCCCAGGCCCCACTTCGGGATGTCACTATCTGAGACGGTCCTTAATGACCCGGCCTTTTCTTCCGACCCCCGCTCTCATCCACACTTCCCGCTCACTGATGCTCGATCATTCAAAGAACTGCCTGCCAAGCCACAGCGCAGCAACCTCAACCATAATACCGCTCCCATTGTCACACTGCACGACCCCATTCCACAAAAGAATACAATGTACCCTCTTACACGACCTCCAACAACGACAGAACGTCCTCCGTCCCCACTTGCATCATCTGTAGCTCTGGAATACGAATCTCGGGAACCCATCTTCACTATCGCGCCATCCACTGTATCATCATCAACATTGAATAGTTCTTCAACCATGCAAACTCACGGGCACTACATTCAGCCCTCACGTCTTTCACCTCCAAATTTGCGTCCGCCCCCTTACACCAAGTTTCCTTTCAACCATGATCTTCATTCCAGCTCAGTTCTGGCACAATCCTTGGATGCAGACCCTCGTCTTGCGCCATACGCCGTATCTACTTCAGCCGTGCAATCACAGGTACAACCGCAACCTAGACATCCAGCTTTGCGAGAAAACACCGACTCAGACCTTACACGCTCGAAGAAGCGATCCAGCGGAAAGGGTCGCATAAGGAATCTTGTCCAGCGACTCACGAAGCGCGAAAATCTCGATCGCATCGATGAACTGGACGAGACGGATCCTTTCGGGCTCGGTTTCCACCATAGTGGTCCCTACGAGGCCATACGCAATCTGGTGAAGCCCGCTCCAGCCTCTGTTCCTGATAGCTCGGACAACCTGACGAAGAGAATGCAGAATGCAGAGCACGAGGTATGTGGACGTATGCTCCTGATGATTTCATTCCCCAACAACATCTGTGAAGGCCCTTCCTCCTACATCTGCACTGCTCCCGCGCCATGTCCATGATGATGACGTGTGTATTTTGACTTGTGTCCTTTGGTGTTGCTCATTAGCGTGTATAATAAGCACTCTGCTGAAGGGGCCCCCATACCTGCGAAGGTTGACAGCACGACAAACGAGGACGGAGTTTGGACTGGTCCAAACTCGGATGTCGTATATTGTGGTCCTACTTCAAGGAATACCCAGTCAAACTCCGTCAACAATGAAGCCCTTTCTGATCAGTCGAACCATCCTCTCGAGTTATATCCCCCCGTCAACAGAAGTTCGCCATCCCCGCCTGTTCCTCGGGTGCACTGCTTTGGAGACGTTATACCACGTATACCCAGTAAAACTTCATATCATACGAATCCCGCTTCTGCGCCCTATTTCCCCAATGGCAAGCAGCGCCCAACTCATTTCCCTTCAAACCTTCCAGGATATGGTTCACGCACCCCTTCGCCGGAGCGATCTCCGCGGCTTTCACCTGCAGATGCAATCATTCCACCTCCCCAGTCTGAAAGAACGGTCCGGCGAGTGGCTAATTCGAGGCAGCCGCAGCCTTCCCTTCCACCCAAGAAGGTTCCTTCGTCGGACGGCTCTCGCAGCCCTGCGGCTGTGCACGCTCCTAGCAGTCGCGATAGACCTCCACGCGCACAACACCTCCCAAAACGCCTTGTCATGCCAACCCCCCTACAACAACCACAGCCGTCACTGCCTCCGCAACCTCACCCTCAGCCTCGCTATGCCTTTCCAGGAACGGGCGGTCGGACCCATTCGGACCACGGGGCATTATTGGGTGCTGGTGCTGACGAGACGTCAGCAACAAATCGAAAGCGGAAAATGCTCCGGAAAAAATCGACAAGTATGCCGACGAACGTTCCTTTCCCTGTGCAGCTGCCCAACCCTCGGGCTGGGAACGGCCTGTCAATGGACAAAGGCTCGCCGAGTGCGGTGATGGAAGGGGGAAAGATACAGAGAGGGACTCGTCGGCGAAAACTGAGTAAGCGAAAGATGGATGTCTAACTGGACCACTTTTTTCCCCTGAGTATGTATCTTCGAAGCGGAAATTACCTGGTTTGATGGTCTGAAGCGATCTCCCCCTCCCCCTCCGCTGACCAGTTTGACCTATTGGATAATTACGTTGCACTTTACGATCGAGGTTAGACTACCATATCGCGCGTATCTATTAATTAACTTGTCTCGTTTGAGATCCGGGCGAGAAAGGTTAGCCCACATTTTCAAGGGCGCCGCCTTGTGCGAGGGTCGACAGTTTTTCCCTTGCTCCCAGCTGTCTCGTGCTGCGGCAGAAAATGGCGGTGCGAGGTGGTTTCTGTTCCCAGTCCCGTCATCCTCGTTTGTGGGCTCGAGGTTTCCACGACCATGCAGGCTCCCGCCGTGCCTCACGCCAAGATACCTTGCACCAGCAGCTGATGGTGCACTGCTCGAGCGTTCACTTCCGCTCATTACGCAAGAGGAAATGCAGGAGGCTGAAATTTTTTCAGGAAGACGTACGGCAGGGCGTGGTCGTCCCTTCGGGCCAAGATCGCGACATGCGGACGGTAGGCCTGTGATCCGTTCATCTCCTGCGGAGGTTCGTCGCCCCGAACGTTCCAATAACTACGGAAATGTGTTGTCGCCTGTCTTTATGACCCTTGGTGATCTTGTAATGGCAGAAGAACTTCATTTACTCGTCTATAGGCGACTGATGTTGAAAGATGCACAACTGTCGCATATCTCGCGCATGGAATCTAAATTTGAAACGTGTTGCTGATGGACGACTCCTTAGATCTCGTCGCCGCCGTCCTCCCAGTGGCCTTGTCAGAACACCGAGCAACCGTAGTAACTGGTAGTCATGGGCCATTACCTTCCGGCTTCTCATCCCTGCTGAAAAAAAAAAAAAGACACGATGTCCTCCACGGTCGGGAATCTCAGTGGCGAGCGTTTCCAACGCCACTGCTCGGATTTCGACGGCCCATAATCTAATCTACCCGGGTCTGCATCCCACCTTTCTAACTCTAATTCCATTTCATAGCCTCTCTTGACATAAATACTTACTTGCTTCCACGGAACCTCTCCCCGGAATGCCCCTCCCCCTTTGCTTCTTGTCTCTCCGCCCATGGACGGCGTACGCCTCCTTACTTGCACTCTTACGGTTCTCGCAGTGACGGTAGCTATTGACCGTCTGCGCTGGTCTAAGGTGTGCCTTCACGCCCTCCCGTGCGTCGCTCTTGCAAAGTTGTTGTCCATTAGCTCGATGCCATACCCACGGTCGGTCCCTCTGGGCACCTCTCGTCCTATTACGGGGTGGCAAAGTTCATCCTACACGCCAAATCCATGATCCAGGAAGGA
Source organism: Astraeus odoratus (assembly GCA_016618355.2). Classification (NCBI taxonomy): domain Eukaryota; kingdom Fungi; phylum Basidiomycota; class Agaricomycetes; order Boletales; family Astraeaceae; genus Astraeus; species Astraeus odoratus. Next base: position 32,367 of record JADGIP010000110.1, on the reverse strand, counting down.
TACGAACGAGTGAGCTTCTACTACAGACTTATTTTCGTCCTGGGTTCTGAACATGATCCAGTACAAGGACGGATTCTTCAAGGTGCCGACGATGAACCGGTGGGTTGTGGTGATAACGGGCCCTCGCCTCCTAGAGGAACTCCGCAAGATTCCTGACGAGAGGCTGTCCTTTGATCATGCTATGCAAGACGTGTGTCGCTATTGTCTCTGTGTGGCAACTGGTCTCTTTTTTATATACGTAACAACGGTACAGCTCCTGCAGGTCAGGTACACCTTCGGCATTGAAGCACAAGAGCACCCGTATCACGTTCAGGTAATAAGGGACCACTTGAAGCGCAACCTCACGGAGCTTTTTCCTGGTGTGTTTGAAGAGATACGACTGGCTCTCGATGACGTTATCCCTTTTCAAGAAACTGGCAAGTGATCACATGAACGATGAATAGTCTTGGCTAACGCGTTCCACAGGGTGGGTGAAAGTTGGGGCGTACTCCGCGGCGATGAAAGCAACTTGCCGTACAAGCAATCGCGTCTTTGTTGGGCTCCCCATTTGTATGGTTACCTTCATCTTCCCGCCGCACACGTGTTTGAGCGAAGTTCGTAGGTCAAAGTACCGAGTTCGAGGAACTCCAATCAAAGTTTGCTCTGCAAGTGATGACACGCGCCAGCCTAATGAATCTCTTCCCCGCGTTTCTCCATCCGTAGGTGCACAGGTGTTGCCAACGTCCCAACGATGCAAACTCTACCTCAGATTCATTGGCCGTTTGTTGACCAACACGCCTAGCAGCTTAAAGCGCTGTATGACCCTTTTGCAACCTATTATTGACGAGCGTTTACGGAATCAAAAGCTCTTCGGGGAGAATTGGCCCGGAAAGCCGGTATGTATGCAATGAGAAACCTTCGATGGCCGTCTACTCAACGCTGGTCACCTTCTGGCGCAGAATGATGTAATCAGCTGGCTAGTTGACGTTTCTACCCCGGAAGATCGTAATGTCCGCAGCATCGCCCTCCGTATTTTGGTCCTAAATTTTGCATCTCTGCATACATCGGCACAGGTGGGTGCGATTGTCATAATTAGGGAAACCAGCGCATAACTCGTCCCAGAGCTTGGCACATGCATTATTCAATCTCGCAGCATATCCGCAATACCTAGAACCCTTAAGGGACGAAGTGAAGGAAGTGGTCAGTCAGTATGGTTGGACGAAGGACTCCATGGCGCGGCTACCGAAAATGGATAGCTTTTTGAAGGAGAGTCAGAGGGTCAGCACTACCAGTCTAAGTGCGGTTGCGGTCCCATGGTCCATGATTTCCCACTAACTCCAATGTTCTTAGTGCCGGTGGTACGGAAAGCCATGGACGAAATTATGTTTTCCGATGGGACGACGATCCCGACAGGTACTCATATCGCCGTGGCTCCAGGACCGATGCATTTTGACAGCCAATACTACCCAAACGCGTACGAGTTCGATCCATTTAGGTTCTACTCCATGCGAAAAGGAGCGTTGACAAAACATCAACTCATCTCCACGAATCTGTCCCAGCTGCCTTTTGGTCAAGGGAAACGGGCGTGGTACGTGCTCTACCCTTTATCCAGGCAGTGCTTCGAGCAGGTTCTAACCACTCAAGTATAGCCCTGGTCGCTTCTTCGCTTCGACGATGATGACAACAATGATGGCTTACTTGGTTCTCAATTATGATATAAAGCTAGAAAACGATGGGGTTCGACCGCCAGATGAGTGGTTTCTGGTGAACTGCACCCCCAATCGGACCGCAGAGATTCTGTTTAGGCGACATCGGGCATGACGCAAGGCGTTATTTTATGGACGCTGGTAATATGGACTATGTAGATCAGTTCTATGCATTATATATGATCTGCACACGTACCTCGGTCACTCGCATATCTATATTTCTTGAATCAACATGTACTTGGCAGGAGGCAGTCTAGTCTATTTAAGGAGACTAGCAAGCAGTATCACTCTTCAGGTACTGTATGCATTGTCTGATACTTTGTCACAACGAGTAGGCACGAAGAAGCCACCAGCACATGAAACAATGACAACTTGGTGATTGACATCCTATTATTGTACAGCTCAGCTCTATACGCTCAGTGTACTTCCCTCAGTTGCCAATATGCTCAGACGTCCAGAACGCGTTGCTCGTAAGGCCGTTAGCATCCCTGGTCAAACGTGTTTCGGCACCATATGCAAGCGTGCCTCGAAGACATGCGAGCTGATATAACAGCTTCCAGAGTTCCTGCACGGATCGACTAGGGGCAACGTGAGACTACGGACTCAGGGATTTCCCTGCGCCGCGTATAAAATTGCAAGCAAGAAGTGGAGTGATCTGCAGATTTACATATCCCCGACATGCATTCTCGTGTACTCCTTGTCTGGTTGACGAGCTTTTTAACTGCCATCATGACGAAGGCCTTCGTTGTGCGCCGCCAATCCGGTGGTTGCACCTGCGGCGGCAACTATTACAGTTCTGCTGATATTTACAATGCCATCTCCAAGGCGGAGAGCGGTAGCGGAGGGTAGAGTCATCGCCCCGTTACTTCCAACGAGACACTTACGGACTTTGCCAGTTACTACCCCCACCAGTACCGCGATTACGAGGTACGGTGAACGTGACAATCAGAAGGTGCAGTACCTTACCGAAGACGCAGGGCTTCTCTTTCCCCTCGTGCAGTGGAGAATTCTTCGAGTATCCTCTGGAGCATGGTTACGCATACAGTGGTGGTTCACCTGGAGCTGATCGGGTCGTCTACGACTCCTCGGAGGACTTTTGCGGTAAGAAAATATCTCGACCTGCATGTTGCAATATCTCTGATAGGTGTATCAGCATGTCTTACTCACACTGAGGCATCGACACAGGACGGTTTCGTCGAATGTAGCATGAAGTAGACCCAATTACATTTCAAGCATTACATAGGGAAACTAGGCGGGTGAAAATACATTCAGTATGACAAGCGGAACATGAACTGGAAACTATACTGCTTGGTATCCGGATCCCAGTGCGACCAGTTCCAATATCCAGCATCGTCTGCCTCGTCTTCAATCTCACGAGCTGGGATACGGAATGCGATGGTCTCATATGGTTCGGCAGCGACCTTTGTGAATCATGAATGTTTGTGCTGCATATAGGCTGTGCAAACTTACAATCAAGTACTGGTAGGCTTTGTTAGGTGGTTCCCTCTTTTGTTCCCATGCACTCATGAACCGCCGTCGAGGAATAACGCCAGGCTTAATTTGAGGAAGGTGTACTTGCACCATCATACCTTCTTTACCTGTGTCCTTGTCACGGACTTTGGTGACCCGGTATCCCGGACGGCCAATTTTCAGGAACACTTTTCGCTGAATATTGCTTTGAGCCGGAGCAACCATGAGTTGCGTTTCCTTGGCATCACGAGCAGCGCGCCTGGCGAGGTTGGTCTGATGCTTTTTACCTTGGGTGTGAGCCAAGTATGAGCCTTCGTTTGTATGGAGCGTCAGACAAAGTCGACATTCCAGGGAACCGAGGTGGTTGCGTAGAATGTACGGATCCTGCGACGGGGTGAGATTTGTCAACTCCATTGTCAGACACCGATTAGCTGTACCTTGGCAAGGTCGATAGTCTCAAGAGCGAGCTTTCGCAGGCGTTCCCTTCTGTCTACGTTGGTCTCTGAAGCACCGGCCACACCACCACCACCGAACTTGGACCCAACCCGATTCTGTGATGAGACTTAGCATAGACTCACGTGAAGTAAAAGGAATGCCTATAGCTGACCTGATAGTCTGAGAAAACGAATACGTTGTGGATTCGTAGACAAATAGGACTTGAGACTTACCCATATCCCTTTAAAAACTTGACTTCGCTTGGAAGAGAGGTGGAAGTTGGAGATGAAAAGTCTCGAGACGAGTTGACTGCCTGATTTGGGTGACGGTCACTGCATTGACCAAAATTTGTCGATCGCCCGACTCACTCATAGTATCGGGTTCGTCTACAACACAGGCCAGTACGTCCAAGGTTCCTCTCAAGTCTTTTCGTCTACTCGTGGCCACACCAAGTCTATATGGCTGGGAAGAAACGTACTCTTGATGATGGTGTCTCTGTACAGAGGGCGAAAAAAGCCAGGACCTCTTCAGGAGCCTCACACAAGAATCCCTCGGGTAGGAATGCGCCATCAGTACCTTCGGCAATGACAGCAGAGGAAGTGGATTTCCCTCGCGGAGGTGGAACTACCTTGACCCCCCTCGAGGTGAAGGAGGTTCGAGCAGAGGCACTCAGAGAAGCCGATAGAGAGCTATTTTCTGTGAGTAGAGCAGGCTATGTTCGATTCTTTATATTGAATCCTTAGACGATGGGTAAGGGCAATGCAAAGCGGAAAAGGAGTGGAACAGAGCCCAAGGCAAAGTCCCAAAGCTCTGGGAAGGACACTATTCGTATCGAGCATCTCAACTACAAGGTGGGGCACATTTCATCACCACCTATTGAGCCCGGCCTGACTTTGTTACAGCGTCTCACGCCAGGAATGAAAATTCTTGGACAGGTTGTATCAATCCAGCCCCTGGCTCTCGTGGTTTCTTTACCAAACCAGCTCATGGCCCATGTTCCTATCACGAAAGTTACGTCTCAGCTCAGTCGTATACTAGAGGAAATGGACGAGAAAAGCAGTTCTTCTGCTGATGATTCGGAGAATGACCATTCTAGATATGTGCCAGATTTGTCCGAGCTGTTTCGTCCTGGTCAATATATCCGTGCCGTGGTGACCAGCGTGCACGCGCCTGGAACTGCAGACCTGGCTGATCTCGCTCGTTCGCGTGACGTAGTCGTCAAGGCTAGTCGTCGTGTGGAGCTTAGTCTCATTCCCGAGGAAGTTAATAGTGGGGTTCAAACGTCCGACTTGAGAAGTGGTTTTGTGAGTACCTTGAGGCTCTGGTGTAGGGGCCGATCATGACCGGAGTTTCAGGCATTGTCTGCTGCTGTTCAAAGCATCGAGGACCACGGCTATCTCCTCGATCTTGGTGTCCCCGGAGTTTCAGGATTCCTGCCTTTTACCGATACCCACACGAGAGATTCCGGTAGGAAGTTACGGATTGGTCATCTCGTCGACGTATCGGTCCTCCAGATGTCGTCAAATGGTAGGACATGCAGTATGACGGACGACCCAGATACATTAATCAATTCATCGGTGTGTATACATGTGCATTATCACCTGGATATCCATACCCCTCACACAGACCAGGTATCCGAAGTTAGCGACGTAGCTTCCGTGCTTCCTGGAGCGTTAGTCCAGTCATTGGTGACTGGGATAACGCCGCGTGGCTTGAACTTGCAAATCCTAGGGTTCTTTGACGCCACTGCCGATGAATACCACCAATCGTTTACACATGAGACTCTCAAGTTGGGACAAAGGATAAAGTCCAGAGTATTATATAACATTCCAGACACGTCTCCGCCCCGATTTTCTGTCACGCTTTCCGATCACCACCTTAATTTCCTCGTGAAATCCGTAACTACCGACATGGGTGGTTCACCCATGATGGATGCTTTCTCCCTCGGAACTATCCTGGATTCTGTAAAAGTAAAGCATGTTGAACCCGAGCGTGGCTTGGTTGTGGAAGTCCAACCGTCCTTAGATGGATTTGTGCACGTGAGCTGTGGCGTTCCAGTCTTCATCCTTGTCTGACCAGTGGACTTCCAGATATCTCAAGTAGCGGACGATCACACGCCTACCCTTTCGGTGGCGTCTGGTCCTTGGAGATTGGCTACCCTACATCGTGCACGAGTAATTGGTTACCATGTGTTTGACGGGATACTCCAACTTTCTTTACGGCCGTCCGTCTTTGAGCAGAAGTTCTTGCAGGCTGGAGAAATCCAACTTGGTGAAGTTCTTAAGGGTACTATTAAGCGCTTGACAGAGTCCGCTCTTTTCGTGACAATATCCGGCAATGTGGATGGCGTTATATGGCCCAATCATTATGCGGATGTACCCCTCAAACACCCCGCAAGGAAATTTAAGGTTGGTGGGAGTATCAAGTGCCGCGTGAGTGTCCTATTAGATGAGTTATTGCGGGATGTTTACATTTACTCTAGGTACTGACCATCGAACCGGAGAGAAGACGTGTTGTTTTGACTGCAAAAAAGACGCTGTTGGATGCTTCCCTCTCTATCGTGACGTCTTACGAGGATGCGAAAATTGGCTTGATTACCCATGGGGTTGTCTTTGGCGTCTCAGACAGAGTGCTTAAAGTGGAGTTCTTCAATAACGTCAAAGGTGTCATCCCCGCTCGCGAAGCAAGGTTAGTTTCAGTCACTTGAAAAGTCGGAGCTGCATTCAGCTTGTGTTTCCTAGTGAAACTAGCGCAAAGCTTACAGAGGCGTTCTCGCCTGGTAAGATTGTCAAAGTGCGTATCATTGCCACAGACGCGCACAACCGGCGTATTATTGCAAGTATACGACAGGCAACGTCTACTTTTTCTCCAAATGTTACCGATGTGTCTGGTATCTCCGTCGGTGACATTGTTCAAGGCGTTGTAGCCGAGCTACAGAAGACAAACATCGTTTTGACTTTAAAGCCGTCCGAAGCACGTGCTCTTTTGTCCTTCGCCACGCTAGCAAACCGTGATGGAATTACTATCCCAGAACTCAAGGCTTCATTGAAAACTGGCACGGTTGTGGATTCACTTATGGTTCTATCCCGTGATCTGGAAAAAGGTTTTGTCATTGTTGGTAGGAAACCGAAGTCAACCAAATTAAATGCCGCGCTATCTCTGGATACCGTCGTTATTGGCCAGGTTGTTGGCGGCCGAGTGATCAAACATGGCCGCACCGGGGCCCATGTGAAACTAACATCCCGAATCACTGGTTCTTTACATCCGACTGATACTTGCGATGACTATGACGCTGGAAATCCATTCCCTGCTGCCGATTCGGTCTTGAAAGCAGTAGTCGTCGGGATTAATAAGTCTACCAATCACCTGGCCCTGTCCACTCGCCCATCAAAGATGTTTCCAAATAACGCAAAACCACCAGTGGACCGCGAGATAATCAACATTGATGATTTGAAGGCTGGTGAAACTGTAAGAGGTTTCATCAAGAGCGTGTCAGAGCATGGGCTTTTTGTTATGCTTGGCCGCGGTATCGATGCGAGGGTTCAAATCAAAGAACTTTTTGATGAAGTAAATCGTTATTAGCTTGTGCAGTCCAAGATCTGACAAACTCACTAGTATATCAAAGATTGGAAGAGTCGTTTTGTTGCCAACCAGCTAGTCAGTGGCCGAATTCTTAGGTGTGTACGCTCTTGGATCATGTTAACAGTAACTGACCAGGTCACAGCGTGGATACCACGAATAAAAAAGTGGAGATGACATTTAGGTCAGGTGATCTAGCCAGAGACCCATCGAAGCCATTGTCCTTGAGCGACCTACAGGAAGGCCAAAAGGTCAGAGGCCGGGTGAAACGTATCGAACAATATGGCCTCTTCATCCAGATTGAAGGATCTAAAATTACCGGTCTCTGCCACAAATCGCAAGTGCGTCATGGAGCGCCTCGCATGTAACCTACCTATTGATGCCTCTAATAGCTCTCTGACGACAAAGAGGCGGACGTCGCTGTTGCGTTGCGTACCTTTAGGGAAGGCGACACAATCAGAGCGATTGTTCTTTCACGAGACTTGGAAAAAAGGCAGCTATCGTTGGGTCTAAAGCCGTCTTATTTCACCGGGGACGAAGACGCCGAGGTCAACGATGATGCTGAACACCTCCAAGGTGATTCCAATGTTACAGGTGAATCTGATGTGGAGGATGAGATGGAGGCTTCCTCCGAGTCCGATGGACCCGAGGAAGAAGCGGTGGGACGAGATAGCGAAGATAGCATCGAGGACGATTTCAGCAGGCCAGGTTCTTTCATGCAAGGGGGTCTTCCACAATTGTCCGTCACCGATCTACACAGCCATGAGCCAGTATCCACGACACACATGCCCCTCAAATTAGAAGGATTCCAATGGTTTTCTAATGGCACTGTTTCAGAGGAAGATTCCCAATCGAGTTCTTCCAGCGACAGCGAGGACGAGACGGAATCGAGGAAGAAGAGACGCAAGAAGCGCAAGGAAATCGAACAGGATTTGACTGCAGATATGCATATTCGAGTCCCAGAGTCCACGGCTGATTTTGAAAGATTGCTTCTTGGCTCACCTAACTCGTCCTATCTGTGGATTCAATATATGTCCTTCTACTTGCAAATGTCGGAGATAGACAAGGCGCGGGCTACTGGCAAACGCGCAATCCAAACGATCAATTTCCGCGAGGAGCAGGAAAAACTCAACGTCTGGATAGCTCTTCTTAATCTAGAGAACGTATACGGGTCAGACGCATCAATGGCAGTGGTTTTTAAAGACGCGGCGCGACATAATGAGTCGAAGACGATTCATCTCCGCCTTGCATCGATCTTCGATGACAGTCAAAAGTTCGAAGTGAGTAACAGGTGCATGCTGTAGGAGGGGTATGGTTTCACCATCGTACAGAAAGCTGAGGAACAATATAAGAGGACCTGCAAGAAATTCGGACATAGTTCCAAGGTATGGACACTTTTTGCGGAGCACTACCTCCGGCGTGGTCAGGTGGAAGAGGCTCGGAGATTGCTTTCTCGTTCTCTGCAAAGCTTAGAGAAACGCAAACGTAGGTGACGACAGTCGCACCGAGCTATTATTTACAATGTTGGTTATCAGACATTAAAACGATAGCAAGATTTGCGCAGCTAGAATACAAGCTTGGTGATTCTGAGCGCGGGAGGACTATTTTCGAGGGCATTGTGGACTCGCACCCAAAAAGATGGGACATGTGGTGCATTTATATAGACATGGAGGCAAAACAAGGGGAAATTCAAAAATTGCGGTACGTTTTCGTACTTCTGAGCTACGTCTCAACTGAGACTAATATGTAGCACAATCTTCAACCGAGTGCTCGCCATCAAGATGACTAGCCACAAAGCCAAGTGCGTGTTTGACTCCTGTTTGATGCTTGATTTAAGCTGACTTGGAGAAGATCGTTTTTCAAAAAGTGGCTAGACTTGGAACGCAAGATCGGCGACGAAGAAGGAGCCGCGACAGTCAAACGCAAGGCTATTGAATGGACACAGCAAGCTGCCGTGGCATCATAGTACCAGCAGTATAATGATACTATTTGTTCATGTGATGCATATATTAGGGTACCCCATGACAAGCACAGTAAGCTTTAGAAAGCGAAATCCAAACGAGTGACGATAACAAGCAATCAGGGCGACCTGGGTATAACAGATATATACGCAAACGGAGAAGTATGGATGCGCTGTACAATAATAATAATGGTGTTATGATCGAGAACTCACACGACCGTGTCCAAGGGATGGGGACTCAACACCGCTCATAGGCCGACGAGTACTCATAGAACTAGCAAGCTGTCGCTGCCAATCATCCAACTCATTCGACAGATGTTCGAAATTTTCTGAGCTTGACAAGCTCAGCGGCCTATTGAAATGTGGCTGATCGACCTCTAAGAGCAAATGTATCTTGTGAGAAAGTTGCTCATTCTCTCGCTTCAGGTTTGTGTTTTCCTTGGTGAGCTGCTCTACAGCTGTTTCATCAGAACCTTTGCGGTATATTGCCAGCGTAGCATTGAGCCTCTCCACCTCATGTTCGAGCTCTTCAACGCGAGAATACCGGTCGTCCGACTCTCGTTGGGAAACAATAAGGCTTTCCTTCATCGAGGCCAGGTCCTTTTCGAGAGTTTCGATGCGCTCGTGTAGATCTTTGTTCTCTGCGGAGAGTCGTTGCGAATGCTGCTGCGCTTCGAGAAGTTGACTGCGGATATCATAGTTATCATCGGAAGGGGTGTTTCGACCGTTGACACGTGTTCTTGACCCAGGCTCCACGCTCGACCGACCTCGTGCAGCATCTAACTCCTCCTGAAGATTAGAGTTCGCGGCCTTTTGCTTGGTCAACTCCTCTTTCATCCTCCGCATCATTTTCTCAGTCCCTCTGTCGTTGATATGAGAAAAGATAAGTAATATCTGAGCTATGTAATCGCTTACTTCACATAATGGACGGCAAGCTGATAGTCCTCCTCCATCTGTTGCATCCTTGCCTTATAACTGCGTTCAGTCTCCTCCAATTTTCGCTCTGCGTCGGTGGCACGATCTGTTGCAAATTGATCTTCTATGATAGGACTCTGGGAAGAGGATCGAGAACGGTCGAGCTGAGAAGCAAGAGCGTTAATCTGAGCCTCTGCATCACGCTTCCGGCGTACAACCAGTGCGAGTTCACGCTCTGAGTTTTCGTGTAAGCGAATGCGCTCTTCGAGTTGCTTTTCAAGTTCGGCTATACGAGCGGCGCTATCGCTAATTGAGCCAGAAGGGTCCTGATCTGGGCTTAGGCCATTTTCAGCGAGGTAATTACGAAGCATTGCCAGTCGGACGTTGGCATCAGTAGCCTCTTTCAAGGATTCACGAAGTTCCGCTTCCTTATTCGCATATTCTTTGCGTAGACGGCCATTTTCGGTCAAAGAGCCAGACAGTTGAGCTCGGAGACCAACAATTTGTGATCGGAGAGACGTTTGTTCGGACTCTGCTTCCCGTACTCGTCGACGTTCCTCACCGAGTTCTGACTGCAATTCTTCCACCCGTTGTACAGTCTCTTTGAGGATCTTGCGCAGTGACGTCGCTTCCGTCTCCATCGCTTCCACTTTCTCCGCGTAAGTGCGGGCGTGACGGTCCTCGTCAATTTTGATGTCTCGATGAGAGTCAAGGAGCTCGCCAAGGCTACCTGTCGTGAGCGCTCGGAATGCATCGGCCTCCTCACGGGATTTGGCCCAACAATTCTCCACTTCCGCCAATCGGGCCCTTAGCGATTCAACTTCCAATACGCGTGCTTCCAGGTCACCCTTCATTTCCACCAAGTCTGTTTCGAGTTGGACAATCCGTTCGCGGTCACGCTGACGAGTAACATCGGCCTCTTCTGAACGTGATGCGGCGGCCTGGAGAACGGTGCGAGCCTGATCCAGTGCACGAATATGTTGGTCCTGGAGCTGATTGAGTTCCTGTACTTGTTTCCGCGCTTGCGCGCCCTCTGCTTCCCTCTGCTCTAGAAGCGATGTTTGCGCAGCAAGTCTGTCGGCGTGTTCACGAAGAGCTGCTTCTAAGGCTACATATCGACCCTGAAGATCACTATGCGCGCGAGTATTGCGTCCTTGTGACTCCTCCAAATAGTCCGCACGCTTGTTAGCATCAGCTGTGCGCGCCTCAGCCTGTTCAAGTAATGTTGTCTGCAAGGCTAATGAGTCAGCAAGCTCGTCCACCTTGCGACGCATGGTAGTTCGTTCGGACATGAGAGTGGCCAAGTAACGTTCGAGCTCCGCGACGCGCTCCCGTTCGGCACGTGCGACGTCTGCAGGAGCATTTGCTTCCCATGCAGTAAGCTTGGCGCGATAATAAGCGGCTTCTTGAATTGCACTAGTCTTCATCCGCTCGGCGTCCGCCACGCGATCAGAGGCCTCTCTTGCTTGACTTGCCAGTGTCATCTAATTCGAAAGAAGGTCGGCTTCACCAGAAAAGGGCACAAATGACAATAAACAAACCTGCATCTGCGTCTTGAAATGCTTGAAATTCAGAATCATATCCGCTAGCTTCTGCTGTTCATCGCTCGCCGCATCTTTAAGGCCCAGCTCTTCGGCTTCAATCGACTCTTCATCTATTTGCACAAATCCGTTCCTATGCGCTTTCAGAAGAGCCGTCTTCATCCATGCCTCCCGCTTGCGCAGGACCTCCACTTCCATTTCTTTAGCCTTATAATCCCTGATGAGATCGGCCGTGACATTCCCCGTGGAACCGAGTTTGGACCCTGAACCATGAGTATGTGGATGGGTATGACCATTGGCTAAAGGAGATGACGGAGACTGGTAGAAAGCTTCATGTGGCGACTTGCCTCGGTCAACGACCGGTGAAGGGCTACGCGCAGAAAGACCACCATTCATACTCATGGTAATACTGGCCATGGCCGGCTGACCCTGGCTTGGCTGTTGAAGGACTTCCCCCGTAGGAGACATGGCACGGCTGGCGGCACCAAGCGACGTGGGGCTACGTGCACGTTGGGGATCCATCGGTGATGGCGCACGAGCCGCAGAAACAGCTACATCCGAACCCGTACCCGTGTCCGTCCCATGTCCGTCATCTGTACCAAGGACATCTTCGTCGTCACGGCGAGATCTAGTCGGCGCCCTGACCTTGCCATTAGGGCCCGCACCTGTTGTCCCCTGAGTCCCCTGCACTGCACTTCCATTCGGTGTTCGAGCACCAGTACGTGTACCAGGAGGGGATATAGCACGACGTAGCTCTTCTGCATCTGGACCTGCAAGACCTGTAGGTGACATTGCACGTGAACCGTTAATTGCAGCCTGCTGTTGGGATGGGGGTTGTGTTGAAGACTGAGGGGCCACCGGTTGGGACGGTATAGAAGACTTGCGAGGTGCATTGGCGGTGCCGGAACTAGGGGGAGCATTAGGATTTACAGGAGGTTTATTCGCATCAGGGTACTTGATGTGTTCTAGATATTACCATGATGGAAACTCCATGAGGGAGGGTTCGAAAAGAAGTCCTAAACGACTTACTAGTATCAAGAACATGGATGATCCCGTGGTCATCTCCCCTTGAGGGGGTGAACGATTCCCCACCTAACACGAACACTCTGCTCCCCATTGAGGCCATGGCATGACCAGATCTTGCACTCGGGGCTGGGCCCATGTTCTGGAACATATACCACCTTTGATCTGTGAGATGAAATCGTTAGCCCCGAAAACAGTGCATTTAGGTATCCCGAAGTCCACGCAAAGCCCTCATTGCTATTGTAAAACAAGAACGGTTGACTTACTGCTCATCTTGAAAGCTGCAAGATCTCCTAGGTCTTTCCCGTCCACACCTCGCCCACCAAAGATGTATATCACATCATCTACAACAGCGGCCGCATGGCCCTCTCGCGGTGACGGAATGAATCCTATACATTGGAGCTCCGTCCACTGGCGCGTATTAACGTCGTAAGCCCAGGTGTCATTGTAGTGGTATTGGCCGTCAGTTCCGCCGAATCTAGTGAGGATGGCAGTAAGTAGACCGAGGGCGCGTGACGGATGACGACAGAACGCACACGATGATTCTGTCACCGTAGGTTACGCAAACATGGCCAGTCCGCGGAGCAGGCTTCTCCGCGCTTGCCGGTTGGCAAAGCTCCCATTGAGTTTGGGTTCTCACTGTAAAAGAAAGTTTTCACGTCGGGGAGGACATAACGTAGATCAAAGTGCGGTATAGGATACACATAAAAGGAGCAATAAGTTCTTGAAATGGTAATATAGCAACGAACAGATGCTTACGAGTATTGAGATCGAATGACCACAAGTCGTTGAGAAATTCTCCGTCAACTTGACCTCCGAAGACGAAGAACTTTGTTCCGACCATGGTAACAGCATGGCCATACCTCCCAGCCGGCGAAGTGCCGTACATTGTCACTCTTGTCCATTCCTTCGACACTGCATAAGGTCGTCGGTCCGGTCAACCATCCAGCCACACCAATGCATTGCCAAGAAGTGGGAAATACGAGTCGGATTAGGTACTACTCACCAAGATTAAGGAGATATAGACCATCATCTTGCTTCTCCGCCGGATTGGTCATCGGATCCGTCTTCGTATCACCTCCCCAAACGATCAAAACACTGCTCACGATCGCACTTGCATGACCAACTCTTGGAGAAGGGATTTCTCCGGTAGTTTGGACCAGAGTAGCGCTTAAATCGCGCGCAGTAAAGAGATACAAATCATTGCGCGCTGCTTCCCGCACAAGACCTCCGAAAAGATAAAGCTCGCCTGCAGCAGTTGCAGTCGCGGGCAAGGCATGACCATAGCGGGGGAAGGGAGACGGAGAAGGGGCAGTAACAGACGCAACGCCTGGTTTGGGAATGACCACGGGTGGTGGGAGGATTAAGCGGCGAACGGACCAAGGGTACGCGGGACGTTGCGGGGGTGGTGGTTGCGGTTGACCGGGCTGAGGAGGCTGGGGAGTTTGCTGTGGCTGTGGCTGCGGTTGCTGCTGCTGCTGTGGATGGTGTTGAGATGGATGACCGGCCGTATTTGGACTTCCGTTTCGATTTTGCTGTTGCAAGCGTTGCGGTTGTGTCAGAGAAGTGGGACCATTGACAGCGCTTGGGTTGTCAACAGCGTTGAACGGGTGACAACGAAAAGTCATGTAGAAGAGATGGAAGCAGGCCTCAATGGCAACAAAGGACGTGGAGCTGGTAGTACTTACCCGTCATTTTCCCGGGCTGAACCACCTTGTTGGGAAGAATCTTTGGCAGCAAGTTGTGCGAGAGCTTGTGAGGGTGTCTGGGCGACAGTCACATTGGAAGCGGCAAGCTGCGACGCGCTTGGCTGTTTCTTCCTGGTGAAGAAGGACATTCTCCGAGTTCTGTTCCCGAGGATGGACGGTATGGCTGGCTAGGTGAAAATTGAAGGTTGCGGAATGAGATTTTTAAAAACCGAGGTGAGGGACGATAGTTGTGAGGGAAAGTGAGTAGGGCTAAGGGACGTGCCAGCGTTGGGGGAAGTGAACAATTAAGGAACAAAGAGAAATACGAAGGAGGAGGAAGAGGAGGAGTATGTATGGGGAGATGGTAGTGGAACCTGAAGTAGCTGACACTGCGTCCGGGCAAGGCTGAGTCCACTGCTTTTTGCTTTATCACTGTTTGCTTGATCCCAGCGTCTTCGTCCGACTCGACTCGTCAACCGCAATATAATATTATTGTCCCTCGTCTTCGTACTCAGGCGTCTCATCGGACGGTGTTATCAACAGAGTGCACCCAACTCAAGCAGTCCTCGTGAATTTCATTTCGTCGCCTCCATGCACCCGGTTGCCTGCATTATCTGTGTATGTAACTACCCGCAACATGGGCCTAAGTGCCAGCGTTCAACGTTCACGCCTCTGCCATTTGTACGATGAGAAAATAGCGTCAGTGTTATTCCCTCGTTCATCTTCACCCACCTCTCGAGAGGTATCTCCAAGAGGCTCGCGTTGTGGTGCAATAAACCGACCTAGTTCCATCCAATCAGTCCCAGTTGCTTATCGCAGGGGCCCGTGCTCCAATGACCATTGTTCACATTGCGTCGCGTCAGCCCTACACGAGTCCCTCGAGATCACACACATTATTGGCACAGACTACTGCTGACGAAGTGGGACGTCGCACAGCAACGATCGCTATATCCAATATTCTTGATGTCCAGGAACCTCTCACGAAAAAAAAGTACCGCCGCAGGGCAACCGCGGACACGACTGCATAGTTGCCTAGCATTTGACTTGGACAGGCAACGAGTCGACTTGGTCCTCAAGCAGCCCCGCCAGTCGATCAGAATTTGTATCATCAGAGATTTTACCGTCGCAATCTGGTTGAAATGTCGGCTCCTTTATTGCATTTGCTTGAAATAAGCACTGAAATTGAACATTTTTGATCCTCGAAGTCTGCTTGCAAAGGAAATCTCTGTGTTTTCTCGCACGTGACCTGCGGCACCACGCCTCGACGCGTGTTTCGATCCTACACCCATCTGCTGCACTCTAGATGCTGCTTGGTCTTCACGACAACCAACGGTCATGAGAGCGGGCAGAAGCTCTATCTGCAATAAGCCTACTCAGCCCATATCGTCTGGGCCGTCCCCCTCTGCTTCCTCCGTGGCGTCCTCGGATATATGCGCCAAATTCATCACCACCACCAAGGACGGACGCACAGAAGGTATCCTGGTTCCCATCTCCTCGATGACCCATTGATGAGATGTAACTCAGCGTTCTTCCTGAGCATCGGTAGACCTGTTCTCATAGGCAGGAATCCAAGCATCTGGTAACCGCATATTCCTTATGATTACGACCATGCTTGCTGGTGCTACCCCGGTTTCTACAGTTCCTACACCATCCCAGACATAGTCGTATCTAACTTGCACTGCAAAATATATGCGTGTGTACTCGTCCAATATTTCTTGCAATGTGTTGATCACCGCCCAGCGTTCGGACAAGCTCAGGGGGGGTGCTCATTTCATGCCAGGTGCGGCCTATTCGCTCCCGCCCTGAGTTTGGTGCTGATATGCGCCAACAGGACCTTTCCACCAATGGTGTCATAATTAACGGTCATAAAATCCGCAAAACTTCCGCCATCATCACGAACGGTGACACAATCAAAATCCCGGCCTCGCAAAGTACGCCAGATAACACTGCCCTCATCCTTCACGTGATGGGTTGATGCACGCCCAGCTTTCCAGTGTGTGCAGAGATGGCGGAAGCTGCCGGACAAACAGGCATCCCAACTTGCTGTCTCGCCGCTCCAGTCGATTAAAGTACGTTCCAGCATTTCCGGAGTCATTCGATCAATGAGGAGTGAACATTCATCTCGGAGAACATTGGCCGCTATTTCATCACGTCGCACTGCCTCGGAACCGGGAGTTATGCCAGTGTCCATCTCGCCCTCGATACTGCTGCGCACCGCCAGGTGGCGTGCAAAATCGTAAGGCGGAAAGAGGGAACCGATCCCAAAAAAGAGATGAAGGAAGCTACATTGTTGATGAACTTACATCACGTGTGCCATGTTCCA
This sequence comes from Astraeus odoratus, assembly GCA_016618355.2. Taxonomy (NCBI): domain Eukaryota; kingdom Fungi; phylum Basidiomycota; class Agaricomycetes; order Boletales; family Astraeaceae; genus Astraeus; species Astraeus odoratus. The sequence continues at coordinate 15,748 of JADGIP010000110.1, read as the reverse complement.
TTTGATGCCTATCCTTTCATTCCTCATCCTCTCCTGTCATAGCCGAACATTAACAGGGTATATGCTGTTGATTCAGACTCTGAGTTCTTATATATCATGCTCCAACTCTCCACTGGTGGTGACCTCTTCACCTACATTACAACTCATGCCCGCCACCGCCTTTGTGAGGGTGAAGCTAAGTATATCACATTCCAGCTTCTCAGGGGTTTGAAGTATCTGCATGATCGAATGATCTCACATCGCGGTATGTACAGCTCGATTCGCATACAAATTGCTTAACTTCTTTCGTGATAGATCTCAAGGTCGGTCTTGTTCTGGTTTCGCCTGTGTCTCACCCCGAGTGTAGTGTTTCTAGCCCGAAAACATCCTTCTTTATGTCCCAGGTCCGTACCCGCGCATCCAGATCGCTGACTTTGGTCTCGCACGTCCAAAAGCATATCAAGAGACTTTGCATGTATGTGGGACGATATCTTACCTTCCTCCAGAGGGTGTGCGTGCACTAGAATGTCAAGAGCTGGGCTACGCAGGGATGCCCGCAGACTGTTGGAGTTTGGGCATTGTGGTATACGCCATGCTCACGTAGGTCTTCAGGAAACCAGAAATCCACTTTTGTATCCTGAATAGTAGCGATTCAGCGGGAGTCATCCATTCGATTTCGATGATACATTGGACAACAACGAAGGCTTGTCGATTGACGAAGGGGCTGGCTCAAAGCGTTTAGAAGACGCCTGGTCGCAAGGTTCGTATATTCGCGACGAACGCACGAAACAGCGCATTCTTGGCGGAGACATTCCCTTCTGCAAACTCCTATGGGCCCCCTTAAAAGATGGTGCTGTCCTTCTTCCACTGCACCCTGATTTGTCGCAATTCCAACTGACATCAAAAGCCAAGAACCTGATTTGTCAATTACTCGTTCCTGATCCTCAAAAGCGAGCAACGGTATATGAAGCGTCGAAAAGCACTTGGATCCGCTCCGACCTCGAAGCGCTGGAACGTGCCTATAAAGAACGAATACACGCGATGCCCTCTTGAGCAGTGTCCCAGCTTATTCACTTACTGCGAATTCTTCTTAGAACCTTGTCAGACAGCTTGCTCTCGGTCAGTCGTATTCCATAAAAATACACAGAACTGTAATAGTACACGACTCATCACCTGTGCTCACTCTGCCGTGACTTTACACCTTGAGAAACTTGGCGTGGACTGTTTCAGATGTTATACTGTCAGCGATAACAACACGTAGCGAAACAAGTAATACCCACATTTTATATGTTCGGCGGCAAAAGTTGAAACCTGCCACCGGTCAAGTTTAGTACAGTCCGACATGTGCAACTATATATGGGGACACACAAAATAGTAACTATGGTCGTAGCCGTCCTGACCACGTACGCGGACCTGTGATTCGTCGAACCCCGCACCACGTGCAGTGCGGAGGAACGCATCTGGATTTAGCTGGTGCAAGAACTCGTCTGCAGTGCCCTGGCGTGCACATCCGTCAGCACAGCAGAAAATCGTTGCATGGGTGACGTATGTCATCCCGGGGTCTGTGAGGAGTACTCACATAATCGATCAATATGTTGACGGGTTCTTTGATACGGCCAATGAGCACACTCGCATCATATTTCTCTCGGCCTTCTTCGACTCCTCCTGCAAGGTAGCCGTTGAAGGCTTTGGTGCCCCACGGTGCAATGGACGGCGCACATACGGGTGCGAACGCAGAGCACGAGCGGTATTTATTAGTCCTCGCGAGGAGGGATGTAAGATAGAGCACGAGGGCACCATGCCCTCCCATCGAATGACCCAAGATCGACTGACGGGAGAAGTCCTGGCAGTGTAATTTGGAAATCGTACGAGGAGTGAGATGTCTATCCAAAACGATCATTGATGAAGAAACACACAACTGGGAGCCCTGACTCCGCGATAACTTGTGGTAATTCCTGCGTTACATGGGTGAACATCCTGTAATGCTTGGACCACTTGGGGTGAGTAGCATCGAGGTACCAGCCTGCACCTGTTATCGGTGGTTGATATCAACAACACTCGGCGATATTTGCCGGCGAAGAAACGATGAGGTCACCTATTCCGAAATCCCAGTTGTCTTGTTCGCCTTCGATGCCAGCACCTCGCGGCGAAGTATCTGGAAAGATGATCGCTAGTGCTTCCGCAGCTGCATCGCGCATGAAACCGCCCTTCTGGGCCCTGTTAAAAAGACATTTGGTTCCGGTAGAGCCGGTGTCAGGTAAAAGGAGGACAAATGCCCAACGTACGCATTATCTTCGGTGCACGTCAAACCGCCAAGATATATCAACACTGGAACCTTGTCCTGAGCGGCATCGGCAGGTAGGAACAGATTGAACCTAGTGTCAAGACTGCCAAGGGCATTTGACTGCTCTCTACGTCAAGACATGGTACTGTTGACTAGGCTTGAGTGGCATATTGCTCACGCGGAATTTGTACTTCGTCAATGTACCCCCATAATGCTTGGTGGAAGACAATTTCTCTAGCTTGGTCATTGTAGGAACTGCAGTATTCGTGAAGATGCACGGACAAGATGATCAAAGATGTGGATATGCCATGGCTAGTGATGTCACGATATTTTAATCCTGCCCCGCATTTCTGGCCGAGCCCTCGCCGCTCACGACTTGTTGGATCCTACATTTTCCAAGGGTATACTAGCATGTGTATTTAGAATACTGGGAACGAGTTCTTAGCGACCGTTAATCGAAGCCCATGGTCAATATCATGTACTGAATTATTTCGACGGAGATATCATATGGACTAGTAACGTTGATCGGTGTTGTATCTTGAAACAATCAGCATCGTGAATCCTGCTCTAGCGCACAACAATATGAGAAAATCTAAGCCACCACGTATACTGCGCTGAGCATCAGGCGGCGGAGAGGGAATGACTATGGACGTTATGATCATGATGAATTCGTCCTCGGAGGTAGGAGGGCCGGTGTTTCATTTACACCGTCGGAAGTAGATTTTTGGTCATTATTGGCCGTCCCACTGAAGGCGGAGCAATTACGTGACACCGAAGAGACAGTCTCAGCATCGCCCTCCTTCGTCCCAGTAGACTGGGGACCGTTATCTTCCGAACAGCTTTCTTCAGTGGGGGTAGAAGGGGAGGAGGGGGTCCGGCGCAGCACCTCCTCCATTCTCGCTCTTGCCTTGTCAGAGGAAGTTCGTCGGATGGTTGCACCGCCTTCTAGAACGGTTGCCTCCTGAGTCTGGCTTTCGTCGGGTGCACCGTTGTCCCTCGATCCAACCCAAGCGCCATCTTTGACATACCCCTCCTCCTCTTCGACACCAGCCAATAGGTCTGCAACACCCAGATAAAACCGTCCAGGGCTGAACCCGACTTCCTTTCCCCGCACCGCCGCTGCCATGCCCTTGAGCCCCAAAGATGGCAGACCAAGCCCGCTCGCAATACCATCCGTCCAGCCAACAAGGTCGAGGTGATTTACATCTTTGAGTGTACCGAGATAAGTCCCCCAGCGTGCAGACCATACCGAAACAAGCCCATCATTCGATCCTTCCTTGGCATATATAATCGAATGTGGATATCTATGTAAGGAGAGATGCGAGAAGTTCATTGACACGAAAAAAAATAAACTCACTTGAATGCATCAAATAGCCCTGGTTCGTACTCCGCACCCCAGCTAAAGTAGCGCACACCTTCCATGTCAAGTGTGTTCGTGTTGAATTCCTCCATAGCTTCCGGAGTCAGAGCTTCAAATGCTTTACCATCACCTCCTCCATTAGGAAGGAGTTCAAGGAGAGCAAGAACGGCCGGAAGCCGAGTGCTAGCGAGTGAAAGAAAGTGAGTAGCAAATGTGGAGCCACGATGAGGAGTAGCAATGGTAGTGAGCGAAAGGACTTGAAACGAACGCTGAGTGAGGTGGGTAATAAGGTAACGGCAGTCAAGACCACCCTGTGGATCGTCAAATTCAGCATGCAGCACTAGAGGTGAATGATGGGTGATGCATACCATGCTGTGTCCTGGTATTCACATGTCGGTCAAGGAATGGTACAAATGGAAGACAAGAATGTCATACCAATGAGGTGAACGGTACGACCAGGATACGTTTCCGATATCTTTCTCTCAAGAACCTTGGCACGATCGCCTGGTGAACTGGTGGCAGGTACGCGAGTGATGAGGACCTCGCACCCACTCTCCTCCAGCACTTCTTTTATGCCTCGCCAGTGTGGCACCTGCAAGGGAGCAATAGCAGGACCAATGGTGACTGAGTCGAAGCCCAGGAGACCGTGACAGAAGACCAGTGGAGCCTTGGGGGCACGGACTAACAAGAGGTCAGAAGCATTCAGGTGGACGCGGTGACCACATACACTTCTTTGTTAAATCCGCTTTAGCGTCTTCCTCATCCAGCACGCTTGCAACCCTCTCCTTTGCGGAGTCCGGATCCGATTGGAACCACCGTCTTGACAGCGATTGGGCCGCCGTCAACTGTACCGATGTCGACGTATGTATAGAACGTAGTACATCCAGGGACGAGCATGGTGGCGAGATGGGCCGTCCAAAAGTGGGGGACAGGGGAGTAGGTGGCCTGCAGGAAGGATCGGAGAGCGAAAAAGAACTGTGTGCGACAGAGAGGGATGCGGTAGGGTGTGTGGAGCGGACCGTCTCCAGTAGCGGAGGTCTTGACAATCTTGACAAAGAACGAGAAGGTGAAAATACCGGCGGAAGCCTTGCTAGGGGTGGTGGACAAGGAAGTATCGATTCCGAGAGGGCCTCGCTAAGTGCGACAACGACTGGTGTAGGCGGACGCGACGAAGAGGAAGCAGAAAAGTCGACGGGATCATGTTCGGCCCGTGGAGAAGTACGACAGGGGTATCGTATGAGAGGGACGGCGGGCATGGGAGACGATGGGAGACGCAGACGGCGGGGCAGACTGACCCCCTGGATCGCCTGCTGCGCTGCACATGCTGAGCCGTCCATAATCGCACTGGAGGGTATGCTGGTCGCATTTACGTTTGATAGTGACTTTGCTGAGAACAGCGACTCGATTCTATCCGAGAGGGATCGCCGCATTGCGTCCGGCGTTGTCGAGCGTTCCATCCATCCATTCGGTGAACGCACCGACGACGACGACGACGACAGACGAAATCACATGCAGTGGCTGTGTACGCACCTATGCCTTGTCCATTATCATGATGGACAGCCCACATCTACCATCCATTCTCAAGACGGCGCCTGCCACGCAAGACAGTAGGGACATTATACCCATCTATGATCCTTTCTGAGGCCCACCGCAGCAACGACAACCGTTGAACAGGTAAATGCTGGCCATGGAAGGGTGACGTCCCCCGAAGAGTGTGTTTACCCCCTGTCTCGAATGGTTTCGTCTCATCTAAGCCGCATCTGTTTTCCTCTGCGCGCCAGGACTCCGATTTACATCTGTGCATTCCAAGGTGAGTGCTACACTCATGTTTTCCTGCGCTTCTCTGAGCAGATCCTCGTCAGATTGTAACCGTCTCTTTCCTTCACGTGAACGTGTCATGGTCCACCGCAAGCGGGACCACGACTCGGAAGACGACCGTGATATTCTCACTTGGAATGAGTGAGACACATTTAACATGTGTTGTAACATACGACGCAATATTTCATTTCGTCGAGCTACATCCTTCACAAGCTATGGCATGCGTGTTATGCTCGAGTCATTTCAGGGCACACGATAAACTATACATCGCATCAACAACTAATCATATCCCTTCCCGCTTCTCTGCTTCGCTCTCTTTACTTTCTTGTGGTGTCTTTTCCCTGTTGTCTCACCAGCGGCCATTCCTCCAGGGACCGTGCCCATGCCACGAGCTCCCGCTGGTAGTAAACGCCCGTCATTCCCAACGATGTTTTGGTGCGGGTACATCCGCGCTCTCGTAAACTCATTCCCGTCCTTGCCTGCGCCCCGGATAAATGCTCGCGATACCGTGTGATTTTGGGAAAAGAACTCCGAGTCGAGGGCCACTGATCTCAGTGATGTCCCCTCACCAGGCAAAAAATCCGACCCTGACGGTGCCTGCACAGGATGTGGGACGAAAGTATCAGCGTCCTTGCCTACCCTTGTGACCGGTGCACGCTTCTTCCCCGCCATCCGCATCAAAGCAAGCTTGTGAGTATGAGTGTTAAACGACTCGTCGGATATACCGGGAGGAGGATTACAAAAGAGGAGTTTGCCATTGACATAGTCCTTAAGAATATAGCGTGCAGCACGGGCTTCGTCGGGGTTTCCTTGACCTGAGCGCATAAAGCCTCGAGCAACTAAAAATGCATAAGACAGTATATCGGAGAGGAGGAATTATTGAACGCACTGGCGTAGGCCACAAGGAAGTCTTCTGCTATGACATGGCCATCGCCCCTTTCCTCCACACCCCTCAGCTTGATACTAAGTCCATATGTTGCCTCTAATACTTCCCTCGGTATCCTCTTCGTAACAAGGGAAATTGGCCCCGTATACTCTCGCATCTGATCGATTGGTAGTACGCCATCACACACCAATGAAGCCCTTGTCGTGGCAAATTGCGGGAACACTAATCCCGGACAGTCGCACAGGATCATCGAGGATGAGAGGTGGATCGTCTGGAAATGCTTTGTCTTCCCCGGGGTAGATGAAACGCTAACCTTCTTCTCCCCAAGGAGAGCGTTGATGGTGCTTGACTTGCCGACATTGGGATATCCCACGAGACCGATAACAAGTTTCGTTGGTGGCGAACTGGAAGGACTGGTAAACGCTAAGGATGAGATGGCATCAGACTACATCGCGATGCATTATTTATCAGACGTACTTGAGAGATCCGGGGCCACCTTAACGAATAGCTCCTCTAGTTCCAAGACAGATAAAACCTTCGTGCGCGGGTCCTTTCCGTCTGGTGTGTCTTCTTCGGTGAGAACATACTGGTACTCAGAATAAGAATCGGAATCACTATCAGACTCTGAAGCTGGGGCGGCATCTGCGCTGCCATGGGATCTAGAGACACCATCACCGTCCGCGCCAGGTGTATGAGGGATATCTGACTCAGATGAAGAGTCAGCCTCTATTGGTCCCATCTCCACCGTTGCTTGAGAATGCTCATCGTCCAGCTGTGCGGTTTCATCTCTTCGTGCTTTCTGTAAGGCTGCTGCATTTGCAGCAGAGAAAAATGCATATTGAATGTTTTCCGAATCGAAGAAGTCTGCCCAACTTCGCCTTTATGGATGTAACGAAACCATCAACTCCGAGGTAAACCAATTGCAGAGGACAGAACTGCAGCTCTACCGAAAAACGTCCATGACTCACCTCTGTGTTGCTGTCAACAGGTCCGCCTTGTTGACAAGTAGTAAATTTCTTCGTAAATTCTTCCCAGTGCCGGCTTCGCCTTCGGGGCCTTCTACATCCGTGACATATGCCTCAAGGTCTTCACAACGGAAGCGAAGGGGGTTCCGCGCGTCAACAATTTGAACGACGAGATGGGCTCTTTCGATGACTCTCCATAGCTGACGCCATACTTCGATATTACGCTCGAATGGGGTGAGCAAGAATTTTTCATCTTCCTGCAATCTGTGAACAGGGAAAGTAACCTCAGGTTCTAAGTAGAGCGTGCTATACCATGAATGCTCACCTTGCCAACCCTCTTCTCCATTCAAGGAACGCATCCTTCTCTTGCCTGTCCAACTGTGCTTTGGTGATCGATTTAGTCCAAGGAGGCCGGCGTGGGACCCTTAATCTTGACTTGTTCTCTTGGTGTTTGCGAAGAGTAGACCGCTCCTCTTGATCAGTTAGAAGATAGGGGTTGTGCAACGAACCAGAAGGTGACTGGACAATTTTTATGTTTCTGCGCTCTAATACGCGGGGAATTCAAGCTCCTTGAGGGCAACCATCCCTGGGGAATGTAAGCGCACCAGCTGTAAATTCCATTCCAGCCAACTGGGCAGTGTTGAGGAACTCATCCAAATCTCGCTCCTGAGTTACTGACTTCAGACGGGAGGTTGGGTCCAGGTCGGTGGTATACTGCATGAAGAGCGCCATTGTGAAGAGGACAGACGATAAGCGGCTCATCTGAGAAGTATGGACTTAAACATAGACACGTACAAAGCCTGATTCTTGGCGCTCCCGAACATCTTTTACCCTGCGATTAATGATAGCTCGTCCGAGACCAGCAGGGTTCTGGTTCTTCTGTCTTGCGGGCTGATGCAGATTATCAGGGTAATGCAATGTTCTAAGGCACAACAGGGAGACAGAACACTTACCATCTCTCCTTTAAGTGCAAAAAGTTTTAACTCTACCACGAAAACTAGACCCCCTGGGGGAATGCAGAGACGGCGATGAGATAGTTTGGTCCTAGCAGCACCAGTTGCACATCAATCAGCATCGAGTCACGTGATGACCATATGTCACAGGGGCCTACACTCATTTAGACACGTTGCACAATTCCGCTGGTGTTGGCCGCCAGTACCTGCGCGAAGGCCAGCGACGGTGTACGTTACGAGCATTCGGAACCCGGTGCACCATTCCTTTGTGGTCTTAACTGATAGACACTGGAGCCCCACGCTAGGGAACTTGGTAGCCATTAACTGCCTACGATGATGGACACATCAAGTCGGTTCGTATTCTCAATTTACCGGACGTATCTCAGAGAAGTCAGAAGACTTCCGCACATATATCTTCGGTCTGCAAAGTAGCCATGTCTTCCCACACTTCCACTCACTCGTTTCAGTCAGTTCTATCAGATTTATGGTTCAGATAATTTCCGGGCCCTGCTTAACACAAAATCCGAGAATATGAGATGCATCAAGTTGAAGAGAATAGTAAAGGCAAGCCAATCATCACGGAAAGACTTAATCTGCTACAGCTGTGTCTAGGGTTTACGACGACTGCAATCAGCAAATGTCGGCAACCATATGGCTTTTAACAATATGTTAGACGTTGCGTATGGAAGAGTCGGGAAGCTAAGATACGAGTTAATGCAGGTATGGGCCATTTTCCGTATCGAGTTTTCTGAAATTCATCTAATTATTCCTAGTCTTTACTCTCAGCTCCCGATACACCGCTTCCACCCCCGGTCATCCCTGGGAAAGATAAATCTCGGCCACCTGTCTACTCCCATGAACTTAGGGCACTCCTGATGTCTTCCTTTGCTCGCAAAAATCCCTTGAAGGCTAGAGACCTTTTTTCTCCTCCTATTTTACCTGCACGTGCCAAGCCTGGATCGGCAGATGCTATACTACTGGGACCCCTTAGCAAGCGACGCGAAGCCAACATTCGTCGGCGTTATTTCACAACGGAATGGAAGAAGGTCCTACCTCCCCTTCAGATTTCAGTCGAGCCCTCATGCTCTGACAGGAACTCGAAGCCAGATGTAGCATCCCCCCGCGACATCGGTTTCGAACAGACCAATGTTCTCCAACAAGTACTTGACTTGGCTGGGGGATGTTTCCTTTCACCTCGACCTACTAGAAGGGAACATAAGTTCCACATCGATGCAGTACCTCCTTGCTCAAATCCTTTTGATGGTAATTTACCAACTCGTTGGCTTCGGCGGCGTTACCGAGAGCTGTTGGGAAGGCTTCCTCTCCTTACCTGTCAGCCGGAGCAAAGTGTGCATCAGGGGTACGCTATTTCCGTGTCCAAGAATGCCCTAATTGGGGGGAAATGGCAAGCATCCCGACTGCGTTTTGTCGATGAAGACGATCAGGCGTGGCTGCAGGATATGCGCGGGTTACAAAGATCAGCGATTCTGTAGGAGTCTTATGGATCTCATCTACTTAGAACTTCACCCGCGATTGGAGGGTTAATAAATAGAGCTATATAATATGGAACCATATGACTTCGGCGTGAGCATTCATGAATCATTGTCGACTAAACTCTTCGCCTCCAACTCGTGTAATTCGATGGTATACATGCTATAGTTGGGATCCGCCGCCGTGGTAGCCGCTGCATCGCCTAAACTCCGATCAACACCACACTGCAGGTCCAACATCACCTTGTACTCGTCGAACGTGAACGTTTTATTTGTACGGACATTGTCTAGCAAGCACTGAAACACAGTCACGATGAGCATTACGACTTCAAGGTTATCACTTACTTGTGGACCAGCGGAAAAAAGTGAATAGTACAATCTGGCCCTCTCGAATCGAGCAGCCTGTTGGCTAGTTCCAAGGGTTCGTATACTCTGTTGCAATGCTAGGATGTTGCGCATCACTTTTGCGATTCCGAAGCCGTTGAGCGATCGTACGTGGTGGGCATTGCTAATTAGAAGTTGTTCGACTATATCCTCTAAACCGCAGAAGACGAAGCTACACGGTGTCAGCCAACAGGAAGCACACTGAGAGAAATCAAACAAACTCTTGCTCTTCCTTGGGAAGAGTGGAAAAAACACATTCATTGATCTGACTCAGCTCCATGTTCAAGTCAATGATATAAGGGTCTGGCTCTCTGATCTCCCGGTCAACCCTGTAGTTCCCCTGGCAGAATGATAAGGAGGCTATGACTGCCAGAGTAGGCATACTCACCAAGCGAAAGGCGGCATCGAGATAATACATTGTTCGACACCTAACTTCTATCCTGATCGTATCGAGAATTATCTCAGCCAATTGTCTATATGTCTTCAGCAAGGCACCGAATCTCCTACCAACCCCCATTATAAGTGAGAAATACAGCACAAAGTATGTATCACCAGCAACCACTCACAGTGCCATCTCACGAGAGAGGGGTAAACTGATGTCATCTTCCCGAGAAATAGGTGGCAGTGAAGGTAAAAATGGCGACGGTGTGAATGGTGTGAAGACGTTAAGAGACTCAAGGTGTGATGCAGAGACGGGGGAAAGAACTACTTCGGACGATGATTTTAACTCATTCAATTGTTGAGTAAACCAGGCCTGCGAGGGTTACATATTGCAGCATGATGTATTGAAAATACTCACCACACTGTGATGCAGACTGCAAAGCGCCGTAATGTTGCGAGTCGAAGCGATCAGGTCATCCTTGCTCACAGAAGCTTCACCAAGGTAACTTATTTCCAGATCAGTTTCCTGCATGCAGAGCTCCCGCTTAGTCACGGGGTCCTAAATATCACGATTGCATTCAATATATCCCATCCTAGAAGCCTTTAGGACCTACAGCAGCGATGTAAAGGTTAGTCAAGCATGGGCTCAAATCTTGTCTTTGCGCCCACCGGGCCGCCAGCGTCACTTCGGATGGAATATCCTTTGGTTGGTCTTTAGAGACAAGTACATGGAAACGATCGCTGCATCGCTGATACAGTTGAATGATGACACCAATGATCAAACGCGAGTAGCTTTCTTGGTGGAATGGTGCAGCACGAAGCATCGCACACAGCGAATTAATAAGGGCCATGATTTGGGTCGTCACCTGGACTTATATGAGTGCCTATTTAGAGGCTAACGGTATGAAAATACCTTCAATATCGGCTGGGTACTAAAGCGGGTTGATAAAATGTCCGGCTGGAAGGCATCAGAACCTGATCATAATCAGTACTCTGGTTAAGGTATAAAAAATATAGTGTTCTTACTCGAAACTGCCTGGTGGAATAGTAAGGTCGTTCTCTCTTCCAGTTGCGGCAAGTAAACATGGAGAACAAAGTCATCCAGCACTTCGACTGCAGACCGAGCGTTCACCATGCCGTGGGGAAGGACGTTCGTTATTCGATTCAGAAATGCTAGAGTAGGTTGGAACATCGCGCTGACATGGAATGCATCCGGTTTAATCAGCAGTCGATGGTGGTGGCCAGCTCCAAGGGTATGATCATCGGATGCAAAGGAGTATAGCACACTGTGCACCGGGGTCTCGGAAGAGCTTTGAACTAACCCAGGCATTGTGTCCCGGAGAGAAAGGATAAGTTCGTTCTCGTGTCTCTTGAGAGCTTTAGTTGACGCTTTCAGATCAGAGTCAACAAAACGAAAGACAACCTGCAGGTATGGTCAAGATTGACCAGGACAAGACTAACAAAAATGCCAACGTTGAGTCTGTCCCGCATAAAGCGGCCCTCCCGAAGTACTTCATTGATGGATGTGATCGGGTTCCTCCCTGCAGTTGAGCTTCGTTCTTCGTCGGTTAGGTAATCGTGCAACAAGGTCCGAACCTAGAAAAATGCATCAGAGCAGAATGTAAGATGCGAAACATCGAGTACTTCAGCCTGCACTAGGACCCAAACATCGGCAATAGGGAAAAGTGCACCTGGTTTAGCACCCGACGAATCCTTGAAGTCGCGACGCTGTTGATAGGATAAAATTCAATAATTAGGTTTGTGAGGTAGAAAATCTTCCACATACCGACCCAATGCGATTAGAGACCTCGAAGACAACACGAAGACCTTGGGTAACAGCATCAAGTTTTGAGTATACTGTCCAGAAGAGATCTCTCAGGATCTCTTGATCAGTGTGCTTCGCCGATGATTCCAGTGCTGCCAGACGCAGTGCAGATGCCCTTGTGGTCGCCACCCCAGTAGAACCAACGAACGACTGGACCGATTCCACCCCAGTCGCAAAGATGTAACCTCCTTCCGACTTATTTCCGTAGCCGTTTCCAAGAATGACGGAACTCCTTTTCAGCTGTTCCGCTCGCTCTTCCACTTCATTGACAGTCGCTTCAACAACTGCATAGATCTCACTTGGAAGACGCTGTATGATGACGTCTAGAGCATTCCCCAGTTTTCCCAAGATAAATAGCGATTCCAATAGCGTTTCGATATACCCAAAGGAATCCGCTTCTGGATTAACACTCGCATGAACAAGTTGAGATGAAGATGTCCCAGCAGGAGTTCCGCCAGTCGTTGGAAACGGCGCTGCTGGAGAAGTGTCTTGATTAGTAACGTTATTGCGAAAGTTAAGATCGTTTAGGTCATGAGGTGGATCATTAGGTCGCGCAGCCAAGTTGTCCAGATAACGCGTCAAGCGTGTCGTTTGCGAATTGTGAGGAAATGACGTTGTAATAGCACGGAGTGCATTATTTGGTGCGTCCAATTCAGGAGGATCGTCTTCAAAAGTGACCTTAGGAACTGGTTATGCTCATTAGCTGCGCAGTGAACATGAAAAGTTTGCGCACAGGCCATTTGGTTCGGAATGTATGCAGCCCATCGCGTCTCGCACCAGAATGACTTCAAGTAGAGATGATTATGAAGTTCATCAATGAGGATTTCTCGAAGCGACTACGCAGTGCTTAACTCACATAGCTCTGAGAGTTACAAGGAACTTACTGTCTCTTGGCTGACGAGATAATTTCGCAGGTCGGCAACCGCACCGATCTCTTGCATGTCCGGCTTGTTAATCGACTTGAGACTCCGTATTAGCAGCACGGATGCCTGTATAAATCGCTTCTCCGATACGAGAGTTTCCAAAACATCGGGGACAGATTTCAGGTTCTCACTTGGGATAATTCAGCAAAAAACAACTGAAGACAAAGAAATTTGAAGCTGACATTTCGTCTAATAGACGCATCATTTCCTCCAGTGTTTGACCCCGTGACCACAGCTGCACGAGGTCAGCACGTCGGCTACCAAGTACTTCCTTAGCTTCTTGTAACGCCGTTCTAGTCTCCTGTGTTTGGGTCTGAGCGAGACCAAGATGGCTCAAAAGGGCAGCATGATGCGGCAAAGCATCCGCAAAGGCTTTGTAGTGTCCTGGCCGCGTAGAATACGGACGTGAGTGCAGATCTCCTGGACGAACAGATCACTGACTGTCAACGGAACCCTTCAAAGCTTGCGAGAGCATAGTTTTTGTGTTCCTGAATGAATGAATACTCTTGCCTGTAGACTGTCCATCCAGTAGAGATAGTGCTAAGTCTACGTTGTTGAACTGGTTTCCTCATGTATCAAAGTAAGCGGGACAGGATGAAAGTACGGTATCTCACATCGGGATCGATGACAAACTCCCACTCGTCCTTGATTTCGTCCAGCACGGCTGGGCACAAACTCAGTAACCCACTCATGCGTACCAATTTTACTATAATAAAGGATGTGGGATTGGATTGTGGATCCACTCACCATCGATATCGCCAGCTTTCGCCTTACCAGTTGGCTTTCGTCCGGGTATGCGATCTCTAATCCGTTCCTGCGTGGCTTTCCGCCGTTCAAGCTCTTTCTTTTCCCGCTCCAAATACTCATCCGAATCAATTGTCATGCCACGCTTCCTAGCACCTGCATCTTTGAAAGCTGCCATGACAGCAGAAAGAGCTGGGGACGTGGTGGTAGATATAGGGGACACAGTTGATTCCCCATCGGTCGGAGTGAGAGAGAGGTCTAGTCGAGGTTTACTGCTGGAGACGAAGCCGTTGTTGCGTCTCTGCGAAATGGAAGCGTCCGAGCGTGTTGTACTCGAGCTGTCCCTGCGATCTCTTTCATCGTGGTCGTAGGCCAAGCGTGACGAGGTGGAGGCTCGTTCAGAGGCGGAATAATCAGACGCTTGTCGCGACCTCAGTTCTGACCTTTGGGGACGCACAGGACCTTTGGACGGTGAGAAGGTGGATGCTTTAGGAGAGGGTGAAGTGAGAGTGCCGTTACTCGGAGTGACCGGACGTGAAGAGGGTCGAGTAATCTGGAGGGGCCTAGTGGAGGCTAATGTCACGGGGAAGCCTCCACTAGTGTTGGACAAGGAGGGAGTGCGGTTCCGCTTCTGAGGCTCGAGGGGTAAGGTTGGTACGGGTGCCATCCCACCAAGCCCGTTGTCAGTACAGTACTGTATATCTTGTCGTCGTGCTTCACAACGTCTAGTTGACATTCGAGACGACCGTCTGCTGGCCAAATCAGGAAATGTGGTGTGTCGCCCAGTACTATTACTTAATCAGCATTACAATAATGCCTGATAGTACAGCAATTTGTAATGGACGATACGCCACTTTTCCACACGTGTCGACCGCCCAACGTACGATGTGGGAACCAGCCATGATATCCGACGACTACGGCTACTACCAGTATGTATCATGACAGAGGCTGGGGTTCGGCCTCTCAGCTCTCTCCTCCATGCCGCATCGTGCTCTAATGAATGATACATTACTATCTGGATTTGCCACGTCTGACGCAGAACCTTCAGAGGTCACTGATAACAACACATTGCCGCCCTTTCTCTGCCCACTACGAGGGGGGCCTGCTGGTACCAGCACGAAGTGGTCATACCGCGTGGCGGCGTTTCCAGACAGTGATCATGGAGTACAACAGGTGCTCGTGCACTGGTGGCCGTGCAAACGTTCCAATATAGCACCTCGGACGGTCTTTTTGTTTATTCCTGGTATGTATGTGCCTATCACATCTCTCCCCGCGCGAACGATAATACCGTAACATCTCAAGGAAATCCAGGAATAATAGACTTCTATGA
This sequence comes from Astraeus odoratus, assembly GCA_016618355.2. Lineage (NCBI taxonomy): Eukaryota > Fungi > Basidiomycota > Agaricomycetes > Boletales > Astraeaceae > Astraeus > Astraeus odoratus. The sequence continues at coordinate 426 of JADGIP010000110.1, read as the reverse complement.
CCCCTGTCTAGAAGCCATCTACGAGAACGACATTTCTGGACACCTGGCATTATTGTCCCATGCCCATATTGGACAAGCACCTGCACTGGATTCCAAGCACGACCTAGGTGACCTCGATCCTCGTCAGTACACTCTTCAACGTCAACTTCAAAACGTGCTCAGGATACTCGAGGCCGTCCAAGCAACCTTTGGCCCGTCCATCAAGATTATTTTGGCGGCGCACAGCATAGGATGTTGGCTTGCTCTACAGGTAAGGTGACGGTCGCACTATAGTGCACACAGTCCAGGCACGTCGCTCATCCTTCAAGGTGCTTAAACTACACCCCCAAGCTGTTGCGGGCACCTTCCTCTTATTTCCCGTAATTTCTGAGATCGCCGCATCTCCGAACGGGCTCAGGTTCTCTGTCCGTATCTTCTTTTTTTTTT
>JADGIP010000109.1:0-39710 GCA_016618355.2 Astraeus odoratus | reverse complement strand
TCCATGCTGCTGCTGGCGGACGGGGATAACTATTTCCGCGGCCGTCGCGAGTGCGACGCGGTGCGGGTGGATGAAAACTACATCTATTCACGCTGGTCGCCGTGGCACGACGTGCACATCGAGACCTGGCAAATCCCGTTTGGCGAGTGGCATTTGCGCCTGCACCGCATCAACAGCGCGCGCACGCTGCAAACGGCGGAGGGCGGTTTCGCCGTGATGAAAACGGAGCACCAAATCCGCGCGCGCGGCAGCTATCTGGCGGCAGAGAACGGCAGCAGTGCGATTGTCGATCTATCGCCTTTCATTGAACGCACCCCGGACAGCATCGTCACGCCGCCGAACAGCAGCATCATGTTCCCGGAGTGCGCCTCCATTCCGCTGTTAAAAACCGATCTCCATCCGGGAGAGCGCTGGCTCTGCTGCGCCGTCATTGCCAGTGAGAAACAGAACGTTGCGGCCGCGCCGCAGCTGGATATGAACCATAACCGGGTCGTAATCCGCGACCCTGGAGGCGAACGTCTGCTGTCGTTCACGTTATAAAAAATTCTGACCCTACACCTCGGCGAGGATGGTATGAAAAATACATCGACAACCAACAGAACCGAATATTACAAAATCAGCAGCTTTATTTTTCTCTATTTCTTTACCTGGTCCGCGAGTATTGGCCTGCTGGCGATCTGGCTGGGTCAAAAAGCGAATCTCAGCGGGACGGTAATTGGAACCGTGTTCGCGGTGAACGGAATATTTTCCGTTATTCTCAAACCCATCTACGGCTATATTCTCGATAAAATCGGCATGAGTAAATACCTGCTCTATTTTGTGGTCGCCATGTCGGCCCTGATGGCGCCGTTTTTTATTTACGTCTATCAGCCGCTGTTGATGTCCAGCACCTTGCTGGGGATTATTATCGGCGCGCTCTATTTAAGCTTTGCCTGGTATGCGGGCGTGGCGGCGTGTGAATCTTATTCCGACCGCTTCAGCCGCTTAAACGGCATGGAGTTCGGGCAAATTCGTATGTGGGGCTCGCTCGGCTGGGCGGTGGCATCGTCCTTCTCCGGCCTGCTGTTCAACCTCTCACCGACCTATAACTTCATTATGGGCAGCGTGACGTCGATCGTGATGCTGGTTGTCCTGCTCAGCCTGAAAGTGAACACTAACTCCGTTCATGCCGATGCGGTACTGACCAAAGAGAAAATTGCCCCCGCAGATGTGTACGCCCTGCTGCGTAACCGTAAATTCTGGGCTTTTTGCCTGTACGTGGCGGGCGTGGCGTGGATGATGTTTATCGCCGAGCAGCAGTTCTCGCGCTATTTCGTCACCTTCTTTGACGATATTCATGAGGGCAACGCGGTGTTTGGCTATCTCGGCACCGTGCAGTCGGGCATAGAATTCGTCATGTATATGGTTGTCCCGCTGTTCGTTAACTTTATTGGCGCCAGGCGCGGGCTATTAATTGTCGGGCTGATCGTCGGGGCGCGTTTGATTATTTCCGGGATGTGCGACTCGCATCTGTTAATTTCCGTGCTCAAGCCGCTATATGGTATAGAAATTTGCCTGCTGCTGGTGTCGGTCTTTAAATATATTGCGGAGCATTTCGACAAGCGCGTGAACGCCACCATGTATTTGCTGGGCTATCAGGCGATGCTGTACGTGGGGAACGTGGTGGTTTCCTCGCCTGCCGGATATATGTATGACCGCATCGGCTTTGAACAGACCTATATCATCATGGGGGCGACGGCGCTGATCTTTACCTTTATTTCTGCCTTTACGTTATCCGCCTGCCAGAGTAAATGGCGCGGCCCCCGCCCGCTGAACGTAGCAGAACCTTCATCACGCTGACCACAAGGAACCGAAATATGTTAAGTCGTATCAGAGAGGAACGCCTGTCTGCCATTCCTGCTCCCGTAGACTCGCGCCTGTTTAGCGATGAACTGATCTCTGCGCGTAGCCACGTCCTCGAATTGATTAGCCGTCATTTAACGGCATTCGGAGAGCAGTTCCCGGCGGAAACCTGCCGGAACGGTTATTACCCGCTGACCGACAACGTAGAGTGGACAACCAGCTTCTGGACCGGCCAGCTGTGGCTGGCGTGGGAGATGAGCGGCGAGGAGAAATTCCGCTCGATGGCGGAAAAACACGTGCGCTCCTTCGGCCTGCGCATCGCCGGGCGCAGCGACACCAACACTCACGATCTGGGCTTCCTGTACACGCTCTCCTGCGTGGCGGCCTGGAGACTTACCGGCAGCCGCGAGGCGCGCGGTTTCTCCCTGCTGGCGGCTGAAGCCCTGCTGGAGCGCTTTCATGAGAAGGCGAAAATCATTCAGGCGTGGGGCGATCTTTCAGACCCGGAGCAGGCCGGACGGATGATCATCGACTGCAACATGAACCTGCCGCTGCTCTACTGGGCGACGGAGCAGACGGGGGATCCGCGCTTTGCTGACGCCGCAAAAGCGCACGTCATGCAGGCGGCAAACTATCTCATCCGCGACGATGCCTCCACGTTCCACACCTATTATATGGACGTGGTAACCGGCGCGCCGCGCTACGGCAATACCCAGCAGGGCTATGCCGATGACTCCTGCTGGTCGCGCGGGCAGGCGTGGGGGATTTACGGCTTCCTGCTGAGCTATATCTATACCGGCGACGAGACGATGATTGCCCTGTCGAAGCGGCTGGCGAACTACTTTCTCAACCGCCTCCCGGAAGACTACGTCTGCCACTGGGATCTGGCGCTGGTGGGGACCGACGCGCTGCGCGATTCGTCCTCGGCGGCGATTGCGGTGTGCGGGCTGCTGGAGCTGGTGAAGCAACTGCCCGTGACGGATCCAGACCGGGAGCGGTATCTGGAGTGGGCCAAAGGCATTATGTCGTCACTGACGAAGCACTACCTGATGGGCAAAGAGGAGAAGGGCACCGGGCTGCTGAAGCACTCGGTCTATCACCTGGCGAGCAACAAAGGGGTGGACGAGTGTGCGAGCTGGGGAGATTACTTCTACGTGGAGGCGCTGGTGCGCTTTACGCAGAGCTGGAAACTGTACTGGTAAAAACGGTCGGGGGGCGACCCCCGACTCGCGGATCACGCTTTAGGAATACGCAGCGTCTGGCCGGGGTAGATTTTATCCGGGCTGGAGAGCATCGGGCGGTTAGCCTCAAAAATCTTGTTGTACTGGTTGGCATCGCCGTACACGGTTTTGGAGATAGCGCTCAGGGTGTCGCCGGATTTTACCGTGTAGTAGGTGGCTTCATCTTTGGCATCGGTCGTGGTGATGTTGTTCTCCACCTCGCTGACGCCGGCGATGTTGCCGACGGCGACCTGGATTTTTTCTTTCTGCTCCTGGGTCAGCCCGTCACCCGTCACGCTGGCCTTGCCGTCGGTAACGTTAACCTGAACTTTGTCTGAACCGGGAATGTTGAGTTTCTTGAGGTGCTCGGTGATTTTGTCGCTCTGACCTTTGTGGTCGGTCAGGTTATCCCATAGCTTTTCGCCTGCTTCTTTCACGAAGTTAAAAAGACCCATTCCATCCTCCTGTTAATCATGAAGTCAGAATAAGCATAGCAGGTCAGAGAGAATTCCCTCCCCGGAAGGAGAGGGAAGGCAGGTTTTAAACCCCTTGCTCCAGAATACGGATGTGGGTCTCCAGCACGTCACCCTTCACCGCATCGCTCCACGCTTTCATGTGCGCGGTCTGCAGGTGTGCTTCAAGGTGCGCGACGGTTTCCCACTGCTCAACCATGATAATGGAGTCTGGCGCAGTGGCCTGGAAGCTTGCGTCGGTAGCGGCGTCCACCATCGGCGCGTAGCCGTGGCAGCCTTCTTCTTTCAGTACGGTTGGGATGATTTTCGCGAACTGATCCAGCACCGCCTGGCGGTGATGTTGACCTGGACGAGTACGGATTTCTGCGATTACTGTAAGCATGGTTACTACTCCTTTAATTCCAGGCTACCAGTTAAGCAAAAATTTTCGCGAGATGCTTGCGATATTCTGCGATATAGCTCGGGACGTCAGGCATTTTAATCACGTCGTTGACGATAAAGGTCGGCAGCGGATCCATCCCCAGGAACTGGTTCGCCTTGTGGAACGGCAGATACGCGCCGTCTACGCCCACGCCTTCGAAGAACTGATCTTTTTCGGTGAAAGCTTCCAGAGGGGCGTTCCAGGTCAGGGAGAGCATATATTTTTTGCCCTGAATCAGGCCGCCGGAGCCGTATTTTTTAGAGGCATCTGAGCGGGTGCGTCCGTCGCTGGCATACAGCGAACCGTGACCTTCGGTGAAGACGTCGTCCATGTATTTTTTCACGGTCCACGGCGCGCCCATCCACCAGCCCGGCATCTGCCAGACAACCACATCGGCCCACAGGAAGTTCTGCACTTCGGCCTTCACGTCATAGTTGCTGTCCGCGCGCACGACCTTAACATCATGCCCGGCGTCGCGCAGGAAACCGTCCGCGACCTCGGTCAGGGTGTCATTCAGCTGGCCTTTAGAGTGCGCGAACTCTTTCGCGCCGTTGATAATCAGAATATTGCTCATTATTTGTCCTCGGTGATGAGAGTATGCCGGGTATTCTACGCGCGAGGACGGAGCGGAAAAATAAGCAAAATGTGCAAAGTCTTTTGCGCTAAATGCAATAATCCCTTACCAGTTAACCTTCACTTCAAAGCCGCCTTCTGGCGCATTGCCCAGTGAGACGCGCATGCCGTGCAGCGCGGCAATGCGTTTCACAATGGATAGCCCCAGCCCGCTGCCCGTGGCGTCCTGACCCGGTGGACGATAAAAGCGCTCGCCGAGACGCGCCAGCGCATCGGGCGAAATGCCCGGGCCATTGTCGCGCACGGTAACGCTACGGGTGTTCAGCGTCACGTCTACCACGCTGCCGCGCGGGCTGTAGCGGGTGGCGTTATCCAGCAGGTTACGCGCCAGCAGGCTCAGAAGCAGCTGCTGACCCGTGCGGGTCACCTCCGGCGCGTTGATGTGCAGGCGAATATCAATACCCGCCTGCTGTGCCGAAGGATAAATATCCATTACCGCAGACTGCAGCAGGTCGGCCATCGGTATCTGTTCTACGCCGTCCAGGCTCTCCAGCGAGTCCAGGCGCGACAGGGTGAGGAGCTGATCCACCAGCCGGGAGGCGCGGTCGATACCCGCGTGCAGCTGCGCCAGCGCTTTTTCCTGCGCCTGCGGATCGTCCTGAGAAAGCTGTGCCACGTCGGTTTGCACCTTCAGCGCCGCCAGCGGGCTGCGCAGCTCGTGGGCGGCGTCGGAGGTAAAGCGGCGCTCGCGGGTCATCATCTCCTGGGTACGGGTAAAAAGATGGTTCAGCGAGTCGAGCAGGGGGCGCACTTCCGCCGGCACGCCCTGAGTGGGCAGGGCGTCGGTGGCGTCCGGCGAGCGCGAACGCAGGGTCTGGGCCAGCTTTTTCAGGGGCTTCAGCTCCCGGCTCAGCAGGACAATAAGCAACAGCAGCATCACCGGCAGCGCCACCAGCCACGGCGTCAGCTGCGAGCTGACCACGTCCAGCGCCATATCCTGCCGGTACTCCCACTCCTGGCCGACCACCACGCGGTATTTTCCGTCTGGCGACGTCAGCCATAAAAAGCGCCATTCATCGTTGTCATCCTGAAGCCGTCCGTCATCAAAGCCGTCACGACGATAGTGATACGGGATATCGCGCCCGTTTTCGCCGTCGTTAAGGAGCATCGTGCCGTCTGAAGCGTAAATAGCGAAGGCCAGCGCGTCATCGTCCAGATGCCCGTGTTTGGCCTTTTTCGGCACCTCGCGCATGCGCTCCGGCGCGCGGATCTCGTCCAGATCCATCGTCAGCAGCCGTTTGGCAAACAGCATCTGCTGGGTGTCGAACAGCTTATCGAGCTTGTGGGTGGTCTGCTGCCACGCCACCAGGCTGGCGGCAAACCAGGCCGTCAGAGACAGCGCTAAAAAGAGTAGCGTCAGGCGCAGCTTCAGGCTCAGCTTCATGCGTCACCCAGGGTGTAGCCGATGCCGTGCACGGTGCGGATAAACTCGCTCCCGAGCTTGCGGCGTAAATGATGGACATGGACTTCGACGGCGTTGCTGGAGACGTCATCGTCCCAGGTATAAAGCTTTTCCTCGATCAGCTTGCGCGGCAGCACCCGGCCCGCGTTGCGCATCAGCAGTTCCAGCAGGGCGAACTCTTTGGGTTTAAGCGTCAGCGTTTCGCCCTCCAGCGTGGCGACGAGGCTTGCCGGATCGAGCGTCACCTTGCCGTGGCGCAGCTCGCTGCGGGTCTGGCCGTGGCTGCGGCGCACCAGCGCTTCCAGACGGGCGGCCACTTCTATCAGCGCGAACGGCTTACAGAGATAATCGTCCGCACCGAGGCGCAGCCCTTCAACGCGCTGGTTCAGCGCATCCCGCGCGGTCAGGATCAGTACCGGCTCGCTGCGGCCGCTTTCGCGCCAGGCGCGCAGGATCTCCAGACCGTCAATTCCTGGTAGGGTCAGGTCAAGCACCACGGCATCATAGGGCGCTGAGGCGAGCGCGGCCTGCCCGGTTTTCCCGTCGGTAAACCAGTCCACGCTAAAGCCCAGTTTGCTTAAGCCTGCTTTGATGCCATCGCCGATTAACCTGTCGTCTTCTACCAGTAAAATGCGCATGTTCCCTCCTTGATGCCGTCAGTAAACCCTCTGCAAGCGCCTGCTGTACAGTAAAAATAAATAAATTTTCCCCTTAAGAAGTTGTTAAGGTTTACCCTGTTTAATGGACTGCGAAACGACATTAAAGGGAGAGATGAAGATGAAAAAATTCGCTGCAATTGCTGCCATCATGATGATGACCACCGCGCCGGTCTTTGCTGCACAGGGCGGCTTTACTGGCCCATCTGCGACACAGACCCAGACGCAAACCCAGCAGGGCGGTTTTGTCGATAACAACGCCAACCTCACCACCGCGGCTAAAGTGAAAGATCTGAAGGACGATGCCTGGGTGAAGCTGCGCGGGAACATTACCGAGCGCCTGTCCGATGACCGCTACACCTTCCGCGACGAGTCCGGCACGGTGGTGGTTGAGATTGACCACAAGCGCTGGAACGGCGTGACCGTCACCCCGCAGGATAAAGTAGAGCTGCAGGGTAAAGTCGACAAAGACTGGAACGAGTTTGAAATCGACGTGAAGCAGGTTATCAAGCTGAACAAATAACCCGAAAAGGGCCGCTTATGCGGCCCTTTTTCTTTGTGACTCAATTCGTCAGATGAGGTAGTATCTGCGGCAATATTGCCTGAAACCCTTCGGTTTCTGAGTTGAGGAATCACACGTAATGAGCGATATGGCAGAGCGCCTCGCGCTACATGAATTCACGGAAAACGCCTACCTGAACTACTCCATGTACGTCATCATGGACAGGGCGTTGCCGTTTATCGGGGATGGCCTGAAGCCCGTTCAGCGCCGCATCGTCTATGCGATGTCCGAACTGGGGTTGAACGCCACCGCCAAGTTCAAGAAATCCGCCCGTACTGTGGGTGACGTACTGGGTAAATACCATCCGCACGGCGACAGCGCCTGCTATGAAGCGATGGTGCTGATGGCCCAGCCGTTCTCTTACCGATATCCGCTGGTGGACGGGCAGGGGAACTGGGGTGCGCCGGACGATCCGAAATCCTTCGCAGCGATGCGTTATACCGAATCCCGCCTGTCCAAATACGCCGAAGTGCTGCTGGGCGAGCTGGGTCAGGGAACCGTTGACTGGGTGCCAAACTTCGACGGTACGCTGCAGGAGCCGAAGATGCTGCCTGCGCGTCTGCCGAACATCCTGCTGAACGGCACCACCGGTATTGCGGTCGGCATGGCGACGGACATTCCGCCGCACAACCTGCGTGAAGTGGCGAAAGCCGCCATCACCCTGATCGAGCAGCCAAAAACCTCGCTGGACGAGCTGCTGGATATCGTGCAGGGGCCGGATTACCCGACCGAAGCCGAGATCATCACCTCGCGTGCAGAAATCCGCAAAATCTACCAGAACGGTCGCGGCTCCGTGCGCATGCGCGCGGTGTGGAATAAAGAGGACGGCGCCGTGGTGATCACCGCGCTGCCGCACCAGGTGTCCGGTGCGAAGGTGCTGGAGCAGATCGCCGCCCAGATGCGCAATAAAAAGCTGCCGATGGTGGACGATCTGCGCGACGAATCCGACCACGAGAACCCGACTCGTCTGGTGATCGTGCCGCGCTCTAACCGCGTGGACATGGAGCAGGTGATGAACCACCTGTTCGCCACTACCGATCTGGAAAAAAGCTACCGCATCAACCTGAACATGATTGGCCTCGACGGTCGTCCGGCGGTGAAAAACCTGCTGGAGATCCTCAGCGAGTGGCTGACGTTCCGCCGCGATACGGTGCGCCGTCGTCTGAATCATCGTCTGGAGAAAGTGCTTAAGCGCCTGCATATCCTCGAAGGTTTGCTGGTGGCGTTCCTCAATATCGATGAAGTGATTGAGATCATCCGTACCGAGGACGAGCCGAAGCCCGCGCTGATGTCGCGCTTCGGCATCAGCGAAACCCAGGCCGAAGCGATCCTCGAACTGAAGCTGCGCCATCTCGCTAAGCTGGAAGAGATGAAGATCCGCGGCGAGCAAAGCGAGCTGGAAAAAGAGCGCGATCAGCTGCAGGCGATCCTCGCCTCCGAACGCAAGATGAACACCCTGCTGAAGAAAGAGCTGCAAGCGGATGCCGATGCCTTCGGCGACGACCGTCGTTCTCCGCTGCACGAGCGCGAAGAAGCGAAGGCGATGAACGAGCACGACATGCAGCCGTCCGAGCCGGTGACCATTGTCCTGTCGCAGAGCGGCTGGGTGCGCAGCGCCAAAGGCCACGATATCGACGCGCCGGGTCTGAGCTACAAAGCGGGCGACAGCTTTAAAGCGGCGGTAAAAGGCAAGAGCAACCAGCCGGTGGCGTTTATCGACTCCACGGGCCGCAGCTACGCTATCGACCCGATCACGCTGCCTTCCGCGCGCGGCCAGGGCGAACCGCTCACCGGTAAGCTGACGCTACCGCCGGGCGCAACGGTTGACCATATGCTGATGGAGGCCGACGACCAGAAGCTGCTGATGGCGTCCGATGCGGGCTACGGCTTTATCTGTACCTTTAACGACCTCGTGTCGCGTAACCGTGCCGGTAAAGCGCTGATCAGCCTGCCGGACAATGCCCGCGTGATGACGCCGCTGGTGATTGAGAACGAGAGCGACATGCTGCTGGCGATCACCTCTGCCGGACGCATGCTGATGTTCCCGGTCAGCGACCTGCCGGAGCTGTCGAAAGGTAAGGGCAACAAGATCATCAACATCCCGTCGGCGGAAGCCGCGAAAGGTGAAGATGGCCTGGCGCACCTCTTCCTGCTGCCGCCGCAGAGCACGCTGACCATCCACGTTGGCAAGCGTAAAATCAAGCTTCGCCCGGAAGAGCTGCAGAAAGTGGTGGGCGAGCGCGGTCGCCGCGGTTCGCTGATGCGCGGCCTGCAGCGTATCGACCGCGTGGAGATTGATTCGCCTGCGCGCAGCAGCGCGGGCGACAGCGAAGAGTAATGTCATGACACCCCCTCTGTCCGGAGGGGGTATTTCAATAAAATTTCCCGTAAAATCGTTGTTAATTCGTGCGTTGCGATTAACAATACGCGCTCGTAATAAAGTCCTTACCTGGCCACAGGTGAAGTATAATTGTCAGCTGTCAGGGCTTCAGAGGTCGCTATGCTATACATTGTTCGTCTCATTCTTACCGTTATTTACTGCATTCTGGTCTGTATTTTCGGCTCTATTTACTGCCTGTTCAGCCCGCGTAATCCGAAGCATGTTGCCACCTTTGGCCATATGTTCGGTCGCCTTGCGCCGCTGTTTGGTCTGAAGGTTGAAAAACGCCTGCCTGAAGGAGCGGAGAACTTCGGTAACGCCATCTATATCGCCAACCATCAGAACAACTACGATATGGTGACGGCCTCCAATATTGTTCTGCCTCCGACCGTGACGGTGGGGAAAAAAAGCCTGCTGTGGATCCCGTTTTTTGGCCAGCTGTACTGGCTGACCGGTAACCTGCTGATCGACCGTAACAACCGTGCAAAAGCGCACGGCACGATTGCAGAAGTGGTGAATCATTTTAAAAAGCGCCGGATCTCAATCTGGATGTTCCCGGAAGGGACGCGTAGCCGCGGTCGCGGCCTGCTGCCGTTTAAAACCGGCGCGTTTCATGCCGCAATTGCGGCAGGTGTTCCAATTATTCCCGTGTGCGTTTCCAATACTTCTAATAAGATTAATCTTAACCGCCTGAATAATGGTCTGGTGATTGTCGAAATGCTGCCACCCGTCGATACCAGCAAATACGGTAAAGACCAGGTGCGCGAACTGGCAGCACACTGCCGCGAGCTTATGGCTCAGCATATTGCGCTGCTGGATAAAGAAGTCGCAGAAAGAGAAGCCGCCGGTAAGGTTTAATTCGGCGTTAAAGGGAAAAAGAATTCCCGCGTTGTTAGTCGTTTCAGATGGAGCTTATATGTCACTCAGTCGGCGTCAGTTTATTCAGGCTTCGGGGATTGCCCTTTGTGCGGGTGCGATGCCGCTGACAGCCAGCGCCGCCGGGCAGCAGCAGCCGCTGCCCATTCCGCCGTTGATTGAATCCCGTCGCGGGCAGCCGCTTTTCCTCACGCTTCAGCGCAGCCACTGGTCCTTTACCCAGGGCACGCGCGCGCCGGTGTGGGGCATTAACGGGCGCTACCTCGGGCCGACCATCCGCGTGTGGAACGGCGATGACGTTAAGCTCATTTACAGCAACCGTACGGCTGAAAATGTCGCCATGACCATCAGCGGCTTACAGGTTCCTGGCCCTTTGATTGGCGGCGCGGCGCGAATGATGTCCCCCAACGCCGACTGGGCGCCCGTCCTGCCGATTCGCCAGAGTGCGGCAACCCTGTGGTATCACGCCAATACCCCTAACCGTACGGCGCAGCAGGTCTATAACGGTCTGGCCGGCATGTGGCTGGTGGAAGATGAGGTCAGTAAATCTCTGCCGATCCCGAACCACTACGGCGTGGACGATTTCCCGGTCATTATTCAGGACAAACGTCTGGATAACTTCGGTACGCCGGAGTACAGCGAGCCGGGCAGCGGTGGCTTTGTCGGCGATACCTTGCTGGTTAACGGCGCGCAGAGCCCGTACGTGGAAGTGTCCCGCGGCTGGGTGCGCCTGCGCCTGCTCAACGCCTCTAACTCGCGTCGCTATCAGCTGCAGATGAGCGATGGCCGCCCGCTGCACGTGATCTCCGGTGACCAGGGCTTTTTACCCGCGCCGGTCTCCGTTAAACAGCTGGCGCTGGCGCCGGGTGAACGTCGTGAAATTCTGGTGGATATGACCAACGGGGACGAAGTCTCCGTCACCTGTGGTGAAGCCGCGAGCATCGTTGACCGTATTCGCGGGTTCTTTGAGCCGTCGAGCATTCTGGTTTCCACGCTGGTGCTTACTCTGCGTCCAACCGGCCTGCTGCCGCTGGTCACCGATAGCCTGCCGATGCGCCTGCTGCCGCAGGAGATCATGAGCGGCTCGCCGGTGCGCAGCCGTGATATCAGCCTGGGCGACGATCCGGGCATCAACGGCGCGCTGTGGGATGTAAATCGCATTGATATCACCGCTCAGCAGGGAACGTGGGAGCGCTGGACGGTCCGGTCAGACATGCCGCAGTCGTTCCATATTGAAGGTGTGTCATTCCTGATCCGCAACGTTAATGGCGCGATGCCGTTCCCGGAAGATCGCGGCTGGAAAGATACCGTGTGGGTAGACGGCCAGGTTGAACTGCTTGTCTACTACGGTCAGCCTTCGTGGCCGCACTTCCCGTTCCTGTTCCACAGCCAGACGCTGGAGATGATGGACAGGGGCTCGGTAGGGCAGATGCTGGTGAATCCGGCGCCGTAACGTGCTTTTCTCCCTCTCCCTGTGGGAGAGGGTTGGGGTGAGGGCAACAGCCCGCATAATACCCCTTCATTTCCCACAATGTTCCAGCGTATAATCCCCGCCCTTTTGTCTATTTTTTCTTCGGAAGCACTATGAGCGCAATTTCCCTGATCCAGCCGGATCGTGACCTCTTCTCCTGGCCCCAGTACTGGGCGGCCTGCTTTGGACCGGCGCCGTTCCTGCCGATGTCCCGGGAAGAGATGGACCAACTGGGCTGGGACAGCTGCGATATCATTCTGGTCACGGGCGATGCCTACGTTGACCACCCGAGCTTCGGCATGGCCATCTGTGGCCGTATGCTCGAAGCGCAGGGCTTCCGCGTGGGGATCATCTCCCAGCCCGACTGGAACAGCAAAGACGACTTCATGCGTCTGGGAAAACCAAACCTGTTCTTCGGCGTGACCGCCGGCAACATGGACTCGATGATCAACCGCTATACCGCCGACCGCAAGCTGCGCCATGACGATGCCTACACGCCGGATAACGTGGCGGGCAAACGTCCGGACCGCGCGACCCTGGTTTATACCCAGCGCTGCAAAGAAGCCTGGAAAGACGTGCCGGTGATCCTCGGCGGCATCGAGGCGAGCCTGCGCCGCACCGCGCACTACGACTACTGGTCAGATACCGTGCGCCGCTCGGTGCTGGTGGACTCCAAGGCCGACATGCTGATTTACGGTAACGGCGAGCGTCCGCTGGTGGAAGTGGCGCACCGTCTGTCGCAGGGCGAGCCGGTGAGCAGCATCCGCGACGTGCGCAATACTGCGATCATGGTGAAAGAAGCGCTGCCGGGCTGGAGCGGGGTGGATTCCCGCATTATTGATATGCCGGGCAAAATCGACCCGATCCCGCACCCGTACGGTGAAGATCTGCCGTGTGCCGATAACAAGCCGGTTGAGCCGAAGAAAGCGGAAGCGAAGGCTATCGTTGTGCAGCCGCCGCGCCCGAAGCCGTGGGAAAAGACCTACGTGCTGCTGCCGTCCTACGAGAAGGTGAAAGCCGACAAGGTGCTCTACGCGCACGCGTCCCGTATTCTGCACCATGAAACCAACCCGGGTTGCGCCCGCGCGCTAATGCAGAAGCACGGCGAGCGCTTCATCTGGATCAACCCACCGGCGATCCCGCTCTCCACCGAAGAGATGGACAGCGTCTTTGCGCTGCCGTACAAGCGCGTGCCACACCCGGCGTACGGCAACGCCCGTATCCCGGCGTATGAGATGATCCGCTTCTCGATCAACATCATGCGCGGCTGCTTCGGCGGCTGCTCCTTCTGCTCCATTACCGAACACGAAGGCCGTATTATCCAGAGCCGCTCTGAGGATTCGATCATCAATGAGATCGAAGCCATTCGCGACACGGTGCCGGGCTTTACCGGCGTGATCTCCGATCTCGGCGGCCCAACCGCGAACATGTATATGCTGCGCTGCAAGTCGCCGCGCGCGGAGCAGACCTGCCGTCGTCTCTCCTGCGTCTACCCGAGCATTTGCGAGCACATGGATACTAACCACGAGCCGACGATCAACCTCTACCGCCGCGCGCGCGACCTGAAGGGCATCAAAAAGATCCTCATCGCCTCCGGGGTGCGTTACGACATCGCCGTGGAAGATCCTCGCTATATCAAAGAGCTGGCGACGCACCACGTCGGCGGTTATCTGAAGATTGCGCCGGAGCACACCGAAGAAGGCCCGCTGTCGAAGATGATGAAGCCGGGCATGGGCAGCTACGATCGCTTTAAGCAGCTGTTCGACACCTACTCGAAGCAGGCGGGCAAAGAGCAGTATTTGATCCCGTACTTCATCTCCGCGCATCCTGGCACGCGCGATGAAGACATGGTGAACCTGGCGCTGTGGCTGAAGCAGCATCGCTTCCGTCTGGATCAGGTGCAGAACTTCTATCCTTCACCGCTCGCCAACTCGACGACCATGTATTACACCGGCAAAAACCCGCTGAGTAAGATTGGCTACAAGAGTGAAGAGGTGGTGGTGCCGAAAGGGGATAAACAGCGTCGCCTGCATAAGGCGCTGCTGCGTTACCACGACCCGAAAAACTGGCCGCTGATCCGCCAGGCGCTGGAAGAGATGGGTAAAAAACACCTTATTGGCTCGCGCCGCGACTGCCTGGTTCCGGCGCCTACGCTGGATGAGATGCGCGAAGCGCGTCGCCAGAACCGCAATACGCGCCCGGCGCTGACCAAACATACGCCGATTGTGCATCAGCGTTCGAACGGTAATTCCAGTGTGAAGAAACCTGTGAAGCGTAAAGCGTAAAAGAAAACCCCGGCTTGCCGGGGTTTTTTGTAGGTCGGGTAAGGCGAAGCCGCCACCCGGCGTTTTAACGCGATTACCCGCCAAACTGATCCGGGTCCGGCCCAAGCCGCTTAGCTTTATCCAGCTTCGCAATTTCACCCAGCTCGTCTTTGTCCAGTCGGAAATCCCAGACGTCGAAGTTCTCGGCAATGCGCGACGGCGTGACCGATTTCGGGATCACCACCAGGCCGTTGTCCAGATGCCAGCGAATGACGATCTGCGCCGGGGTTTTGCCGTATTTATCCGCCAGGTCGCGGATGATTTTCTGATCGAACACGCCTTCACCGCCCTGCGCCAGCGGGCTCCAGGACTCGGTCTGGATCTTGTGGGTGGCGTTCCAGGCGTGAAGCTGGCGCTGCTGCAGCAGCGGGTGCAGCTCGATCTGGTTAATCACCGGAGCGACGCCCGTTTCGTCAATCAGGCGCTGCAGGTGATGCACCTGGAAGTTACAGACGCCGATGCTTTTCACCAGCCCCTCTTTCTGCAGTTCAATCATCCCTTTCCAGGCGTCAACGTAATGGTCGATGGCCGGAACCGGCCAGTGCATCAGGTACAGATCGACGAAATCAAGCTGGAGTTTCTCCAGGCTCTCCTGCAACGCTTCGCGGGGGCGCTTTTGATCGTCGTTCCACAGTTTAGTGGTGATGAACAGCTCATCGCGAGGGACGCCGGCGCTGGCCAGCGCGGTCCCCACGCCGTCCTCGTTTTTGTACGCGGCGGCGGTATCAATCGACCGATAGCCGACTTCGAGTGCTTTATGAATGGCGGAGACGACCTCGTCGTTACCGGCTTTCCATACACCTAGCCCCAGCTGGGGCATCACGTTGCCGTCCTGCAGCTTGATTACGGTTTGGTTTGCCATTTTTCCTCCTTCAGGTGCGCATCGCCGGAGGGGGACTCCGGCGATGGGGTGTGCATTAAGTCTGGACGAAATGTCAAAAAACGAAAGTCAGGATGCCAAAAACGCTTAGCGTGCCGCTTCGTAGATTCGACGGCTGACGTCCAGCGTAATGTCACCGTGCTCGCCCAACTGGGTCATGCCGTGCTCTTCGAGTTTTGCCAGCAGGGCAGGAATGGAGCAGCCGTCCAGGCCGTAGCCGGACAGACGCGTTGGCACGCCCAGGCTTTCAAAGAAGTTACGGGTCGCTGCAATGGCGGCATCAATACGCGCATCGTCAGAACCCTCGGTGATGTTCCACACGCGCTCGGCGTACTGCAGCAGCTTGGCACGCTTGGTATCCCGTTTTTCGTTCCACAGCGCAGGCAGCACAACGGCCAGCGTCTGGGCGTGGTCCAGGCCGTGCATCGCCGTCAGCTCGTGGCCCAGCATATGGGTTGCCCAGTCCTGTGGCACGCCAGCGCCGATCAGGCCGTTCAGCGCCTGCGTCGCGGCCCACATGACGTTGGCACGCACGTCGTAGTTTTCCGGCTCTTTCAGCGCTTTCGGGCCGTCTTCAATCAGCGTGAGCAGAATGCCTTCCGCGAAGCGATCCTGAATTTTGGCATTAACAGGGTAGGTCACGTACTGCTCGACGGTGTGTACAAAGGCATCGACCACGCCGTTCGCCACCTGACGCGCGGGCAGGGTGTAGGTGTAAACCGGATCCAGAATGGCAAAGACAGGCTGAACGTGTTCGTTCATAAAGGCCTGCTTGTCGCCGGTGGTTTTGCGGGAGATCACCGCGCCCTTGTTGGATTCAGAACCCGTCGCTGGCAGGGTCAATACGGATCCCATTGGGATCGCGCTTTTAATGTCGCTGCCGCGGGTTTCCAGGATGTGCCACGGATCGATGCCATCAGCGTAGTGCGCTGCCGCCGCGATGAATTTAGTGCCGTCCAGCACGGAGCCGCCGCCGACCGCCAGCAGGAAGGTGATGTTTTCTTCGCGGGCGATTTTCACCGCGTTCATCAGCGTTTCGTAAGACGGGTTTGGCTCAATGCCGCCGAACTCACGCACGTCCAGTCCGTCCAGAGCGCTGTAAACCTGATCTAGCACGCCGGTTTTTTTCACGCTGCCGCCACCGTAGGTGATCAGCACGCGGGCGTCAGCAGGGATCTGCGCGCGCAGGTCGGCGATAGCGTCTTTACCAAACAGAATGCGGGTTGGGGTGTGAAGATTAAAATTGTTCATTGCTCGTTCCCTTTAGTGGGTGAAAAACCGTGGTGGCGCTGATGGCTACCTGATGCTGCTCATTGTGGCCGTCCGGGGCCAGGCTCTCAATGCACATTCCTGCCGATGTCTTGCCCATTTCTACAGAGCGCTGGAGAAACTTCGTAAAAATGCGCAGACTGTGAGGGTCGGAAACCGTACCCGGAGTAACGTAAAATGAACCGTGAAGCGATCTGCCTTCAGCTTACCTCGCAGATTAAGAGGCTGATAGATAAAGAAAATAATGTTGGCGACCTGCTGCAGGATATTCGCCTGCTCTACGGCACGCAGCCCGGGACGCGCACGCCGGTGATGTACCAGCCGGGCATCGTTTTTCTCTTTTCAGGTCATAAGATTGGCTATATCAACGAGCGGGTGTTCCGCTACGACACCAATGAATATCTGCTCCTGACGGTACCTTTACCCTTCGAATGTGAAACCTTCGCGACAGAGGCGGTCCCGCTGGCGGGTATTCGCGTCAACGTCGATATTCTTCAGTTGCAGGAGCTGCTGATGGAGATTGGCGAAGACGAGCTTTTCCAGCCGTCGATGGCCTCCAGCGGGATTAACTCGGCGACGCTGTCGGAAGAGATCCTCTGCGCCATTGAGCGCCTGCTGGACGTCATGGAAAGGCCGCTGGACGCGCGTATTCTCGGCAAGCAGATTATCCGCGAAATTCTTTATCACGTGCTGCTGGGGCCGGGCGGCGGGGCGTTACTCGCGCTGGTGAGCCGACAGACCCACTTCAGCCTGATCAGCCGCGTGCTCAAGCGTATTGAAAGCCAGTACACGGAGAACCTCAGCGTTGACCAGCTGGCGGCAGAAGCGAACATGAGCGTTTCGGCGTTTCACCACAACTTTAAGTCGGTGACTAGTACCTCGCCGCTGCAGTACCTCAAAACCTACCGTTTGCATAAGGCACGGATGCTGATGATTCACGACGGCATGAAGGCCAGCGCGGCGGCCATGCGCGTCGGCTATGAAAGTGCGTCGCAGTTCAGTCGGGAGTTTAAGCGCTATTTCGGCGTCACGCCGGGAGAAGATGCGTCACGTATAAGAACGATGCAGGGCGCCTGAGGGGAAACGTAGGCCGGGAAAGCGGTAGCGCCACCCGGCTTTTGTTTATGCACTGCAATACTTTTTCTTAATCACCACCGCAATGGTACCCACCAGCCCAGCAACCAGCAGGAATATCGGCAGGATCATCAGGAAGGTCATCACCTGATCTTCATGGTGCTTCACAAAGGGGATCATGTTCAGCGCGTAGCCGAGGGTGGTGACCACGCCAACCCACAGCAGGGCGCTCAGCCAGTTGAAGAACTGGAAGCGGCGGTTAGACAGCCCGGAAATACCCGCCATGGTGGGCAGAAGGGTGCGAACAAACGCCAGGAAACGCCCGGCGAGCAGCGCCAGCAGGCCGTGGCGGTCAAACATACAGGTCGCACGCTGGTGATATTTATGCGGTAACTGCGCCAGCCAGCCCTTCACCACACGCGTGTTCCCCAGCCAGCGGCCCTGCAGATAGCTCAGCCAGCAGCCCAGGCTCGCGGCGGAGGTAAGGATAACCATCGTTGGCGTAAAGTCCATGACGCCTTTGCCGATCAGCGCCCCGGCAAGCAAAAGCAAACTGTCACCGGGTAAAAACGAGGCTGGCAGTAATCCATTTTCCAGAAACAGCGTCGCGAACATCACGAAATAGACGACGCCTACAACGTGGGGATCCGCCAGGGCGGCAAAATCATGTTGCCAGAGCGCCGCGATAATATCTTGAATAACAGCCATGGACTTTCCTGTGGAACAGCAGAGATAACGCTATTGTACTCCCAATTTCACCTGTCGGGATTGATCGCAGGCGCAACTCATGCAGACTTTTCTGCATGCAGTGTTCACAAAAGCGTCCGGGGAGTACATTTTCAGCCCGCACTCTACACGATACGTTCAAAGCCTGCAGATAAATCCGCAATTAAATCGTCCACATTTTCTAAACCGATATGCAATCTAATGAGGGTGCCGCTGAAGTCCACTTCACCACCGGGGCGCAGGGCCGCGATCTGCTCCGGCTGATTCGGCAGGATCAGAGATTCAAAACCGCCCCAGGAGTAGGCCATGCTGAAGAGGGTAAAATTATCCAGATAGCTTGCCAGCTCGTCATTACTTAGCCGTTTTTTAAGCACAAACGAGAACAGCCCGTTGCTGCCCGTAAAGTCACGTTGCCAGAACTCATGGCCTTTACTACCCGGCAGCGCCGGATGGTTCACGCGCTCAACCTGCGGATGCTGCGCCAGCCATTCAGCGATTTTCAGGCTACTTTCATGATGCTGACGCAGACGCACGCCGAGCGTACGAATGCCCCGGCTGGTCATGTATGCCGTGTCTGCATCCACCATCTGGCCCATCAGGTAGGCATTTTCCCGCAGCTGGTCCCAGCAGCGCGCGTTGGAAACCGCGGTGCCAATCATCCCGTCAGAGTGCCCAATCAGGTATTTCGTTGCCGCCTGAATCGAGATATCAATATCGAATTCCAGCGCCTTAAACAGCACACCTGCCGCCCAGGTGTTGTCGATCATGATAATCGCCTCTGGCGCTTTGCTGCGCACGGCCTTCACGATAGCCGGAACGTCGTGCACTTCCATGGTGATGGAGCCGGGAGATTCCAGGAACACAATGCGCGTGTTTGGCTGGATAAGTTCAGCAATGCCTTCACCAATCAGCGGGTCAAACCAGCTGGTGGTCACGCCGAGCTTGCTGAGAATTTTGGTGCAGAAATCCTGGCTGGGTTCATAGGCGGTGTTGGTCATCAGGATATGGTCGCCCTGTTCGACAAACGCCAGAATGGTGTTGGCGACCGCCGCCGCACCGCACGGGAACAACGCGCAGCCTGCGCCCCCCTCCAGCTCGCACATCGCTTCCTGCAGCGAAAAATGGGTTAGCGTGCCGCGGCGACCGTAGAACAGCCCGCCTTTTGCGCGGTTACGCGTGGCGATTTTTTTCTCCTCAACGGTATCAAACACCAGCGAGGAGGCGCGTTGAATCACGCTGTTGACCGATCCCTGAGTGTATTTCTTGCTGCGTCCCGCCTGCACCAGCGTGGTATCAAGATGCTTCTTGGTCATGTTCGCTAACCCTGTTTTTATACGTCTGGACGTCCAGACTACCACGATTGTAAAAAACTGCACCCGCATGCTTATCGAATAAGCAGAAAATATTAGCAAAAAAGCGCATAAGAAATTTTTACTGCGTAAGCGCAAGGAAACTGAGCGAAAATTACGGCACCATGTAAATACTAATGAGAACGACTATCAATTCGACGGCTTTTTGATATTATTACGTTCAGATTTTGTGATTTGCGTCCTGGAGATACAGAGTGGGTAATAATTTGATGCAGACGGATCTCTCCGTTTGGGGCATGTATCATCATGCTGACATCGTGGTTAAGATTGTGATGATCGGCCTGATTCTGGCGTCCGTTGTCACCTGGGCTATCTTCTTCAGCAAAAGCGCCGAGCTGCTTTCGCAGAAGCGTCGCCTCAAGCGGGAACAGCAGCAGCTGGCAGAAGCCCGCTCTCTGGATCAGGCTTCTGAGATGACCTCATCCTTCCACCCGAAAAGCCTGACCACCCTGTTAGTGAATGAAGCTCAGAACGAGCTGGAACTCTCCGCCGGCAGTGAAGATAACGAAGGCATTAAAGAGCGTACCGGTTTCCGTCTGGAGCGTCGCGTTGCGGCCGTTGGCCGACACATGGGACGCGGCAATGGGTATCTGGCGACCATCGGCGCGATTTCACCGTTCATCGGTCTTTTCGGTACGGTCTGGGGCATCATGAACAGCTTTATCGGCATTGCCCAGACCCAAACCACCAACCTGGCGGTAGTTGCCCCGGGTATCGCGGAAGCGCTGCTGGCGACGGCAATCGGTCTGGTCGCGGCAATTCCGGCGGTGGTTATCTACAACATTTTCGCGCGTATGATCGGCAACTACAAAGCCACGCTCGGTGACGTTGCTGCACAGGTTCTGCTGCTGCAAAGCCGTGACCTGGACCTCAACGCCAGCTCCGTTAAACCGGTGCATGCGGCCTCTAAACTGCGCGTAGGTTGATCGTATGGCAATGCGTCTAAACGAAAATCTGGACGATAACGGTGAAATGCATGAGATCAACGTGACGCCGTTTATCGACGTCATGCTGGTTCTGCTGATTATCTTTATGGTGGCTGCACCCCTGGCGACGGTTGACGTGAAGGTGAATCTCCCGGCCTCATCCAGCCAGCCGCAGCCGCGCCCGGAAAAGCCAATTTATTTGTCGGTGAAAGCGGATAAATCCATGTTCCTGGGGAACGACCCTGTGACGGATGCCTCCGTTATTCCGGCGCTGGACCAGCTGACCGGCGGCAAGAAGGACACCACCGTCTTCTTCCGGGCGGACAAAACCGTCGACTACGAAACCATGATGAAGGTAATGGACACGCTGCATCAGGCGGGTTATCTGAAGATTGGGCTGGTCGGGGAAGAGAAAGCGGCCTCGAAGTGATAAAGAAGCTGGCGAAAGCCGGCTTTTTTTATGCCTGTCGGTTTATGCGTTTTTGTTGTCCGTCGGTGCGGTAGAGGGGGTGGTCAGCGCGTCCTCATCGAGCGCAACGCAGGTGACGTTTGACGTACGGTACTCACCGGCTGACAGTTTGCGCGTCAGGCGCAGGGTGGCGACTTCTCTGGCAAGCAGATACTGATAGTTGGCCTCAAGACGTCCCAGCAGTTTCTCTTTCAGTTCTGGAAGCTGTTCGATGATGGCGTTCATCACGGCGCCGTAAATTTCTTCTTTAACCTGTAACGGATAAATCTCACGGCGATTCTGCCATTTCAGACGCACCAGCGTTGCCGGGATCGATACCAGGTCTTGTGTAATACGCGTCATCTCGGCATTTTTTGCATTTCTTAGCGCCTCGAGATTTTGCTTTAAGATAAATTCATCACTTTTTTTATCATCTAAAGTCAAATAAACGTTATTGTCTTTAACTTCTTTCACGTTAATCTTCCCCCAGGGTATAAAAAATAGGGTTGTTTTTTTCTCGCGTAATTAGATTAAGCCAAATTTCATTGCCGGCCTCATTTATTTCCTTCGTTTTTTCAGCCATTATTTGACTTAGTTTCTGGGCATCTATTTCGCCTTCTGCCTGCAGGTCATTCAGCAGGTGGACGAAGGCTTCAATTTTTATAGCGCGAAATAAGCGGTCTTTTATATGGCGATCGTGCTCTTCCAGCAGCATATTACGGGATTTGCCAGTGTGAGAAACGCCAATTAATATATCAGGCTCGAAATCAGAGAGCTTTCTTTTCCCCTGAGTGAAACTGGCCTTTTTTTCTTCTTCCGTCGGTTGCTGTTCCACAGGCGTAATGTGGTACTTAGCCGGGACGAGATAGTCGGGCAGCATTTTTAATTTCCTTTAATTTCAACAGGGTGGGGTTGGTAAAGGCGTGAGATTCGTTGACAATATCATGAGGCAATTTTAAAATCAAAAAAAATGGAGCCAACCCATGAACAGCATCTTTTTTACGGTCATCACATTACTATTACTGACCGCTGGTGTGCTTTTATTGATGCAGGAGTTCAATAAAACGAAAGTGTCGAAAGACACCAGTGAACCGCCACAACCTGAACTGATGACAAAAGAGGAAGGAGAAGATCATTTCTCTGTTTTGATGAACTCCGTTACGCCTGTCTGGTACTGGCGGGTGAATCATGAATATATCGACTTCTTACACGCGACAATTAAGCGCATGAAAATGTCGGAAATTAATGACACGCCCGGTCTGTTTGAGGCGCAGCGTCGCTGTAGCGATCTGAATTCAGCGGTTTATAAATATTACGACAACATCAAAAAGCGCTGTCTTAACGGTGAGAAGGTCTCGTATTCAGACCTGGATGTATTAAACCTTCGCCAGTGTTTTCGCGAGTTTAGCCTGGAAGCCTACCCGGAGCTGGTGGTGCTGGTCTGGCCGGAGTATGCGCGTCCTGAGGTTAACCCGGACGACGTCTGAGTGGCGTACTGGTTAGTTCTTGCAAACAGTCAGCGCCGTTGAGATATACTGAGCGCTGGTTTCGTTTGCAGACAGGATTTTATGGAACGCTTCTTTGAAAACGCAATGTATGCCTCTCGCTGGCTGCTCGCACCCGTCTATTTCGGTCTTTCCCTGGCGCTGGTCGCCCTGACGATCAAGTTCTTCCAGGAGATTTTCCACGTATTGCCTAACATTTTCTCCGTGGCGGAAGCTGATTTAATTCTGGTTCTGCTGTCGCTGGTGGATATGACGCTGGTGGGCGGCTTACTGGTGATGGTGATGTTCTCCGGTTATGAGAACTTCGTCTCTCAGCTTGATATCGCCGAGCATAAAGAAAAGCTCAGCTGGCTGGGGAAAATGGACGCCTCGTCGCTGAAGAATAAAGTTGCGGCATCTATAGTGGCAATCTCCTCTATCCACCTGTTACGCGTGTTTATGGACGCGAAAAACGTCCCGGATAATAAGCTGATGTGGTATGTGATTATCCACCTGACGTTTGTGCTGTCGGCGTTTGTGATGGGGTATCTGGATAAGATCAGTAAGAAATAAGGTACACATTTCTCCCCTCACCCTAACCCTCTCCCGGGGGAAGGGTTAGGGTGAGGGGAGAAAGCATCGAACCACACTATTTATCCGACGACGCCTGCCACAAATTCAGTTCCCCGTCCGCCACGTGCTGGTCAATCCGCGTCAGTTCATCTTCCGTAAAGCGCAGATTACCCAGCGCCTGAACATTCTCCTCCAGCTGTTCCGGGCGGCTCGCGCCAATCAGCACTGACGTCACGCGAGCATCTTTCAGCAGCCAGCTCAACGCCATCTGCGCCATTGTCTGCCCGCGCGCCTGCGCCATCTCATTAAGCAGACGAAGACTGTTCAGGTTAGCTTCCGTCAGCATTTTCTGCGTCAGGCCGCGCACTTTGTTCCCCTCGCGCTGCATGCGAGAACCTTCCGGAATACCGTTCAGGTATTTTCCGGTCAGCAGACCCTGCGCCAGCGGGGTAAAGGCGATACACCCCGTGCCGTTTGCTTCCAGCGTATCCAGCAAGCCGGTTTTATCGACCCAGCGGTTAAGCAGGTTATAGGACGGCTGGTGGATCAGCAGCGGGATCTTCCACTCGTGCAGCAGCGCGGCCATTTTTTGTGTGCGCTCGGTAGAGTAGGAGGAAATGCCCACGTACAGCGCTTTCCCACTCTGAACAGCATGAGCCAGCGCGGAAGCCGTCTCTTCCATTGGCGTTTTTTCATCCACGCGGTGGGAATAGAAAATATCCACGTATTCGACGCCCATACGTTTCAGGCTCTGGTCGAGACTGGCGAGCAGATACTTGCGTGAGCCGCCTGAACCGTACGGGCCTGGCCACATGTCGTAACCGGCTTTAGTGGAGATAATCAGCTCGTCGCGATACCGGGCAAAGTCCTCACGCAGCAGGCGGCCAAAGTTCTCTTCCGCGCTTCCCGCAGGCGGGCCGTAGTTGTTGGCAAGATCGAAATGGGTAATCCCGAGGTCGAAGGCTTTACGCAGCAGCGCGCGCTGGGAATCAAGGGGCTGAACGTGGCCGAAGCTATGCCACAGGCCCAGCGACAGCGCGGGCAGGCGCAGGCCGCTCTTGCCACAGTAGCGGTACTGCATATTCTCGTAGCGGGTAGCGTCAGGGTACCAGGACATGATGTCTCCTTTTCTTATAAATGATTTTTTTGAAACGTCGTTTTCATTCTGAACTTATCACATCATGTCGTGCGAAGATAAGGGTTAACGGTGGCTGTGCGACCTGTGAAGCCACGCTAACTAAAAATAATCACAAAAGGTTATAATTTCCCTGCACCCTGCCGATAACGAGAGTAGCACTCGCCTCTGGGCGAATTCACCCTCACGGCAAGGAAGACTTATGAATATGCTCCGTAATTTCACGATCCGTTTCGTCATGCTGACGATCCTCGGGATTTTTTGTTTAATGTGGGCGGGCGTCGGGCTGTACAGCACCTGGTCCCTGTCACGGGTATCAGACGGCAATGAAGTAGATCGCCAACTGGTCAAACAGATGATGGTGCTCAGCCAGGGCAACGATCAGTATTTCCGCTTTGTCACTCGTCTGAGCCGCGCCATGGAGGTCAAAGCCGCTGGCGGCACGCCGGATTTGTCCTCTGCCCAACAGGCACTGGACAACATGGGTAAGAAACTGGCCGAAATGAAGGCGATCTCGCCTGGCCCAATGGATGAGCAGGTCTCTGCGCAGGTGATCGGTACCTGGCAGGCGCTGCTTGAACAGGGCGTGACGCCGCAAATGGAGCAGGCGAAGCAGGCGACCCTGGACGGCTACCGCCAGCAGGCCAACAACGTTACGCCGCCGCTAAGCCGTGCGTTCGGTGCCGCCGCCGAGAAGTTCAATAATGCCGCCGCGAAGACGCTCGACAGCACCCGCATGGTGGTCGACGGCCTGACCAGCATGACCCGCACGGTTATTATCGTCGCCACCATTATTGGCCTGCTGATCCTGCTCTTTACCGACCGCTACCTGGTGGCGATGCTGGTCAAACCGCTGGAGCGCATTCGCCAGCAGTTCCGCCAGATTGCCCAGGGCGATCTCAGCCAGCCCATTGCGCCTTTCGGCCGCAACTGCGTGGGGCAGCTGGTGCCGCTGCTGAGCGCCATGCAGGACAGCCTGCGTGAAGCGGTCAGCACCATTCGCTCCGGCAGTGAGAATATCTGGCGCGGTGCGACGGAGATCTCCAGCGGCAACAACGATCTCTCTTCCCGTACCGAAGAGCAGGCTGCCGCGCTGGAAGAGACGGCGGCCAGCATGGAACAGCTGACCGCTACCGTGAAGCTGAACGCCGAAAGCGCGCGTCAGGCCAGCCAGCTTGCCGATGTGGCCTCAACCACCGCCAGCCGCGGCGGCTCGCTGGTGGAAGAGGTGGTCACCACCATGAGCGGTATTTCGGAAAGCTCGAAGAAAATTGCTGAAATCACCAACGTCATCAACAGCATTGCCTTCCAGACCAATATTCTGGCGCTCAATGCGGCCGTAGAAGCGGCGCGCGCGGGCGAGCAGGGGCGTGGATTCGCCGTGGTGGCGGGTGAAGTCCGCAACCTGGCAAGCCGAAGCGCCAATGCGGCAAAAGAAATTGAGGGTCTGATTACCGATTCCGTGACCCGCGTAGAGCAGGGTGCGCAGCTGGTGAGCGACACCGGCACCACCATGGATGCGATTTTGCGCGACGTGACGGAGGTGACGACCATTATGAAGCAAATCGCGTCGGCTTCTGAGGAGCAAAGTAAGGGCATTTCGCAGGTCGGGATTGCCATTACGCAGATGGACGGCGTCACCCAGCAGAACGCCTCGCTGGTCGAAGAGGTTTCCGCGGCTGCCGCGGCGCTGGAACGCCAGACCGAAGAGCTTCAACGCTCGGTGCAGAAGTTCCGCCTGACGGCATAACACAACAGGCCGCCTGATGCGGCCTTACTTCTTTCTTTTCCCGATGCTGTTAGTGCGTCGCTTCACCGATCAGCGCGCCCGTGCCGGCACCCACGGCCGCGCCTTTCAGCACGCTATTGCCCGTCACCGCAGCCGCGCCCGCGCCAACGACGGCACCCACGGCACCGCCCTTACGTGCGTCTTTGCCTTTTTCGCCGTTTTTGAACATTGCACCCGTGCCTGCGCCAACCACGGCACCACCCACGGTTGATTTCAGATCTTTGCCCGCGGCTGCGCCAATAGCAGCACCTGCTACCGCGCCGGCGGCGGTTTTGTCGATGGCCATTCCAGAGGTGGAAAAAATGAGGGCGCTGATAACCAGCGTTGTTTTAATAAGTCTCATAACAGATCCTTTGTGACTGCTGTCAGTTGATACGGCGTTTCTCATTCTGAGGTGAGAAAAACGTCCAGATAGTGCCAGCAATAGCCACTCAACCTTTAGGCTAATCATGCCCTGGGCAAGGATCGCGGCTGCCGGGCGGGGAGCCGCCCGGCGGAACGTTACGCCTGACGCTTGTCTTCCGTATTGGTATCGAAGTCGCTCGCCGCGTGGCGTTCGTGGAGCTGCTCGTTCAGCTCGCCGCTGGTGCGGTTAACGATACGTCCGCGCTTAACCGCATGGCGGTTCGCCACGTCCTTCGCCCAGCGCTGGACGTTGGTGTACTTCTCCGCGTCCAGGAACTCGGCGGCGTTATAGACGCTGCCCAGCGCCACGCAGCCGAACCAAGGCCAGATCGCCATATCCGCGATGGTGTACTCCTCACCCGCCACGTAGCGACCGCGCGCCAGCTGTTTATCCAGCACGTCGAACAGGCGCTTAGCTTCCATGGTGAAGCGGTCAATCGCGTACTCGATTTTTACTGGCGCATAGTTGTAGAAGTGGCCAAAGCCGCCGCCGAGGAACGGTGCCGCGCCCTGGAGCCAGAACAGCCAGTTCAGCGTCTCGGTGCGTCCCGCCGGATCTTTCGGCAGGAAGTGACCGAATTTCTCTGCCAGGTAAAGCAGGATATTGCCGGATTCAAAGACGCGCGTTGGCGGGTTTGTAGAGTGGTCACGCAGCGCCGGTATTTTCGAGTTCGGGTTCACGTCGACAAACCCGCTGGAGAACTGGTCGCCCTCGCCGATGCGGATCAACCACGCATCGTATTCCGCGCCCGTCACGCCCAGCGCCAGCAGCTCTTCGAGCATGATCGTCACCTTCTGGCCGTTCGGTGTGCCCAGCGAGTAGAGCTGCAGCGGGTGAGAGCCTACGGGCAAATCCTTCTCATGCGTTGCGCCGGAAATTGGACGGTTGATGTTGGCGAACGCGCCGCCGCCGTTCTTTTTCCATTCCCATACTTTTGGTGGCTGATACGTGTTGTCTGACATGTTGGCCTGCCTTTTTAGTGATGTGTTGAGGCAGTGTAGCAGGAGATTTGTGAAGCGTTTAACGTTGTGAGCGCAAGCAATTAACCGCTATTCCTTCTGCTGCTTATATATATCAAATCCGGCATAAGCTTAATCGAAAATCGCATTTTCATAATTAATGCGTAAAACGCTAAAGCTGAATATGATGCTTCAACATAAATAAAAGATGCAGTAATAAACACTTTATAAGGCAAGGAGTTAGTGAGATGCGCAAGCTTCTGTTATCGGCAGTGGTCGTTTCGCTCGCGTTAGGCCTGGCGGGCTGTGATGATGCGAAAAATAAAGAGACAAATTCGGCCGCGGCGGCAAAAAGCGACGCGCCAAAAGAGGGCGGTTCGCTCATTATCGGGATTACCTCCGGCGACCCGTTAGCCGTTAATCCGCTCTACGCCAGCGACCGCACAACGTTAACCATCATGCAGGCGCTTTATGCCCCGCTGTACAGCTTTAATAACGGCAACATTGAGTGGGGCCTGGCGGAAAGCCTGACGCCTTCTGCCGACAACCTGAGCTACACCCTGACGCTAAAACCCAACCTAAAATGGCAGGACGGCCAGCCGCTGACGGCGGACGACGTGGTCTTCACCTTCAATAAGCTGCTGGATGCCAAACAGCACAGCTTCTTCCGCAGCATGTTTACCTACGGCGGCAAGCCTGTTGAAGTGAGCAAGGTTGATGAGCGCACCGTTAAGTTCACCTTACCGCAGGTCAGCGCGGCCTTTACCGGCACCCTGGTGCAGATCTACCCGATCCCGCAGCACGTGTTCGCCGGTGAAGGCGACCTGGAAAAGAGCACCAAAAACGATGCGCCGGTCGGTTCCGGGCCGTTCAAATTTAAAGAGTATCGCGCCGGTCAGTATTACGCCCTTACGCGCTTCGACGATTACTGGAACGGCAAACCGAAGCTCGATTCCGTCACCTACCGTTTCGCCAAAGACAGCAACGCCGCCAACCTGGCGCTGCAAAACGGTGAAATCAACCTCAAGATGGTTGACCCGCAGGATGTGAACCGCCTGAAACATACCGGGAAATTTGACTTCGTGGTCTATCCGGAAGGCCGTCTGGCCTATATGACGTTCAACCAGAACGTGGCGGTGATGAAGAGCAAAGCACTGCGTCAGGCCATCGCGTACGCCATCAACAAAGACGAGCTAACCCAGACCGCGTTTACCTCGCTGGACTACGCTAAACCGGCGACGTCGTTTCTGACGCCAGATACGCTTTATAAGACGGATGACGTTGAACAGTACAAATTCGATCTGCAAAAAGCCAAAGACCTGCTCAAGACATCCGGCGCGCCGGACAACCTCAAGCTGCGCCTGGCGTATGTGAACACCAACAAAACCCAGGAGAGCATGGCGCTCTACATTCAGCAGGCGCTGAAGGGCATTGGGGTGAACGTGGAGCTGATGCCGCTGGACTCCAACGCCATGTCTCAGCGCAGTCTTGATATGAACAACACCGCGTGGGAACTGAACCTGGGCGGCTACATTATGGGAGCAGAGCCGGACGGTTACAAATCGCTATTCATGAGCAACGAAGCCTATAACTACGCGCACTACAAAAATCCGCAGTTTGATGCCCTGTGGGATAAAGGTGCCGTGGAAACCGACGCCGCGAAACGTGCCGATATCTACAAGCAAATTCAGCAGACCGTGGCGAACGAGATGACCTACTACCCGATCGCCTACACCAATGCGACCGTCGCCGTGGATAAACGCTTCGGCGGCACGAAGGAAGCGGAGCCGAAGCCGGTTTATCTGTTCCAGGATCTGTCAAAAATTTATCAAAAATAGGCTGTTGCCCCGGTCGTAAAATCGGGGCCTTTTAAGGGCACGTCGTGAACACACTCCTCACGCGTCGGCTGCTGCAGCTGCTGCCGATGCTTTTCTTTATTTCGCTGGTGGCGTTTTTGCTGGTCAAGCTCGCGCCCGGCGACCCCGTGGCCGCGTACATCACGCCGCGTATGGCGCCGGAAGATATTGAGCGCATTCGCCAGAGCCTGGGGCTGGATAAGCCGCTGGTCACGCAGTACGTCCTGTGGCTGAAAAGCGTCCTGCAGGGCGATCTCGGCTATTCGTTGATTTACCACCGCCCGGTGCTGGAGATGATTGGCGAACGCATTCCGGCCACGCTGGGGCTGATGGGGGCGTCGCTGCTGATGGCTATCGTGCTGGCGATCCCGCTGGGGCTGCTGGCGGGGGCATTTAAGCACCGCTGGCTGGATCACCTGCTGAACCTGTTTGCCTATATCGGCATCTCGGTACCGATTTTCTGGTTCGGCATTTTGCTCATCACCGTTTTTGCCGTGCAGCTTAACTGGTTCCCCAGCATGGGGATGCGCACCATCGGCATGGAGGATAACGGGCTGGATCTGCTGCGCCACGGCGTGCTGCCGTGTATTGCGCTCACGTTCTATAACCTCTCCAGCTACGTGCGCTACATCCGCTCTAACACCATCTCGCAGCTCTCCGCCGACTACGTACAGACCCAGCTTGCCTACGGCGCCACGCGTTTCAGTATTCTGTTACGCCACGTGCTGAAAAACGTCTTGCTGCCGGTGATTACCCTGTTCGGCCTGTCGTTCGGTGAGCTGATTGTAGGAGCTTATGTGACCGAGAGCGTCTTCTCCTGGCCGGGGATGGGGCTGCTCGGGATCCAGTCGATCGCCTCGCTGGACTACCCGCTGATTATGGCGATCATCATGCTCTCGTCGATAATGCTGATCGTCGGTAACCTGATCGCCGACGTGCTTTATCGCTTCGCCGATCCCCGCATTCGTACGCTGAGGTAACCGGATGAGCAGACGCTGGCAGCAGGTTCGTCACCAGCTGCGCCGCAACCGTCCGGCGCAGTTCTCCCTGTTTGTGCTTTTTATTTTCGTTGTCGCCGCGCTCTGTGCGGGGTTAAGTCCGTACGATCCAGATCGGATGGCGCTCGGCGCGCGCACGTTGCCGCCGGATGCCGCACACTGGTTCGGCACCGACGAATATGGGCGCGACTACTTTACCCGCGCGCTGTACGGCGGCCAGATCTCCCTGATGGTCGGTTTTCTTGCCATGCTCTTTTCCACGCTTATCGGCACGGTGGTAGGAACGGTGAGCGGCTATTTTGGCGGCTGGCTGGATAACCTGATGATGCGCGCCGTGGATATCCTGATGGCCATTCCGGCCTTCTTCCTGCTGCTGGTGGTGAATGCTTACCTCAAGCCGGGCGTGGATAACATCATTCTGATTATCAGCCTGCTGACGTGGATGAACATGTCGCGTCTGGTGCGTGCTGAAACCCTATCGGTGAAAGAGCGCGAGTACGTGCTTTATGCCCGCGCGTCGGGAGCGCATCCGCTGCGTATTATCGTGCGCCACATCATTCCCGGCGTGCTGCCGACCATTATCGTGGCGGCCACGCTGAATATCGCCTCGGCCATTCTGATGGAGTCAACGCTCAGCTTCTTAGGGCTGGGCGTGCAGGCACCGGCGGCATCATGGGGAAGCATGCTTAACAACGCCCAGTCTTATATTGGCGAAGCGTCGTGGCTGGCGATGTTCCCCGGCATTCTGATCCTGCTGACGGTGTTCAGCTTTAACGTGCTGGGCGATGTGTTCCGTACCGCCTTTGAGCCGGGAGCAAATCGCGATGAGTAACTTATTAGCGCTTGAGAACCTGCAAACCACGTTCCGCACCCGCGAGGGCGAGGTTCACGCGGTGCGTGGCGTGAGCTTTCAGGTTCAGCCGGGGGAACTCGTCGGTATCGTCGGCGAGTCGGGCTGCGGGAAAAGCGTCACCTGTAAGTCGATTATCCAGCTTCTGGGGAGCAACGGACGGATAACCGGCGGCAGCATTCGCTTCCAGAATGAGGACCTGGCGCAGAAAACGCCCGCGCAGATGCGTGCCATTCGCGGCAACGAGATCGCGATGATTTTTCAGGATCCGATGACCGCCCTGAACCCGGTGCTCACTATCGGCAAGCAGATGTCTGAGATCCTGGTGCGAAATAAAAAACTGTCGAAAAAAGCGGCCAAAGCGGCAGCAATAGCCATGCTGGATCAGGTGGGCATTGCTGAAGCGGAACGCCGATACGACCAGTATCCCCACGAGTTCAGCGGCGGGATGCGCCAGCGGGTGATGATCGCTATTGCGCTCTCCTGTAATCCGAAGCTTCTTATTGCCGATGAGCCGACCACCGCGCTGGACGTGACCATTCAGGCGCAGATCCTGCGCCTGCTGAAAAGTCTGCAACAGCAGACCCGGACCGCGATTTTGCTGATCACCCACGATCTCGGCGTGGTGGCGCAGGTCTGCAGCCGCGTGGTGGTGATGTACGGCGGCCTGGTGATGGAGGAGGGGAGCGTGGAGGACATTTTTTATCGCCCTGCGCATCCTTACACCCAGGGTCTGCTGGCCTCGCTGCCGCGCCCGGATGAGGTGAATCAGCGTTTATCGCCCATTGAAGGTTCGCCGCCTGGCCTGCTTAACCCGCCGCCGGGCTGTCCATTTGCGGAACGCTGCCCGAAGCGCATGCCCCAGTGTGAACGGCAACCCGCATTTTACACCGCCGGAGAGGGCCATCGCGCCGCCTGCTGGCTATGGGCCGAGGAGATTCAGGCATGAGTGAACAACAGGCGCCATTAGTGAGCGTGCGCGATCTGCGCAAGCACTATCCGCTCAACGGCGGTTTGCTGCATAAAGGCGTGGCCGTGAAGGCGGTTGATGGCGTGAGCTTTGATATCCAGCCCGGCGAGACGTTTGGCCTGGTGGGGGAGTCCGGCTGCGGAAAATCCACCCTCGGGCGCGCCATACTGCGCCTTTTCGATATTACCTCTGGCGAGATCCACTTTGCCGGACAGGCAATCGCCCACGCCCGCGAAAGAGAGCTCAAGCCGCTGCGTAAGCGGATGCAGGCAATTTTTCAGGATCCTTACTCCTCGCTCAACCCCGGTATGACGGTGCGACAGCTGGTGGCCGAACCGATGCAGATCCACGGCTACAGCCGCGAAGAACAGCGAGAACGTACGGAAACGCTGCTCTACAAAGTGGGGCTGAAGCACGAACACCTTGAACGGTTCCCGCATGAGTTCAGCGGCGGGCAGCGTCAGCGCATCAGTATTGCCCGCGCGTTGTCCGTGCATCCTGAATTTGTGCTGTGCGATGAGCCGCTCTCGGCGCTGGACGTATCGGTGCAGGCGCAGGTGGTGAATATTTTGCAGGACCTGCAGCAGGAGTTGGGGCTAACCTATCTGTTTATCGCCCACGATCTCTCCATGGTGCGCCATATCTCCAGCCGCATTGGGGTGATGTATCTCGGCAAACTGGTAGAGGTGGCCCCGGCGAATGAACTGTATCAGCGCCCGGCACACCCTTACACCCGCGCGCTGCTGGCGGCGGTTCCCCAGCCCGATCCGCGCATCCGCAATCTCGAAGACGCCACCCTGCGCGGCGATATTCCAGGCCCCACGTCCGCGCTGCCGGGCTGTAAGTTCTGCAGCCGCTGCCCGCACGCCATGCCGGTTTGCCAGACGCAGGAGCCTGCGATGCAGGAGATTGCGCCAGGGCATTTCGCGGCATGCTGGCTGTTTTAAATGTTATTCACGCGTCGCGCAGGTGTATGATAAACGCTCCTCTGTCAGGTTAATTACAACGTGCAGACGACGACAACCCATAAAAAATTGCCGCCTGCCTGTTTTAGGTTGGATACATGCGTAAAGGAAAGTTAAGCAGTGATGCGCCATTCGGGACGTTGTTAGGCTATGCGCCGGGTGGCGTGGCGATTTACTCTTCAAATTACGGCAGTCTGGACCCGCGTAACTACCCGGAAGACGCGGATTTCCGCAGCTATATCGGCAACGAATACATGGGCCACAAGTGGCAGTGCGTTGAGTTTGCCCGCCGTTTCCTGTTCCTCAACTATGGCTTCGTGTTTACCGACGTCGGCATGGCGTGGGAAATCTTCTCCCTGCGCTTTTTACGCCAGGTGGTGAACGATAACATTCTTCCCCTTCAGGCTTTTGCCAACGGCTCGAAGCGCGCGCCGCGCGCCGGGGCGCTGCTGATCTGGCAAAAAGGCGGCGAGTTTCACGAGACCGGCCACGTGGCGGTGATCACCCAGCTTCTGGACGATAAGGTGCGTATTGCGGAGCAGAACGTGATTCACTCCCCGCTGCCGCTTGGGCAGCAGTGGACGCGCGAACTGCGCATGACCGTGGAGAATGGCTGCTATACCCTTCATGACACCTTCAGCGATACCGAAATTCTCGGCTGGATGATCCAGACGGACGACACGGAGCACAGCATTACCCAGCCTGAACCGGACGGTGAACTGCTGAAAATCCGCGGCGCGCGGCTGAAAAACAAACGTCAGTTCGACGGAAAATGGCTGAACGAAAATGACGCGCTGCAGCAGGCATATATCCGCGCCAACGGCCATGTGATCAACAAAGATCCCTGCCAGTATTTCACCATCACCGAAAGCGCCGAGCAGGAACTGATCAAGGCCACCAACGAACTGCACCTGATGTACCTGCACGCGACGGACAAGGTGCTGAAAGACGACAGCCTGCTGGCGCTGTTCGACATCCCGAAAATCCTCTGGCCGCGCCTGCGCCTCTCCTGGCAGTGGCGCCGCCACCATATGATCACCGGTCGTATGGATTTCTGCATGGATGAGCGCGGGATTAAGGTTTACGAATACAACGCCGATTCCGCGTCCTGCCACACTGAAGGCGGGCTCATTCTCGAAGAGTGGGTGAAAAACGGCTATCGCGGCAGCGGGCATAACCCGGCAGAAGGGCTGCTGGAAGAGCTGACCGGCGCATGGAAGCATAGCCACGCACGGCCGTTCGTCCACATCATGCAGGACAACGATGTCGAAGAGGACTATCACGCGCTCTTTATCCAGCGCTCGCTGATGCAGGCCGGGTTCGAGACCAAAATCCTGCACGGGCTTGGCGCCCTGAGCTGGGATGCTGCCGGGCAGCTGATTGACGACGAAGGTCGCCACGTCAACTGCGTGTGGAAAACCTGGGCGTGGGAGACGGCGATAGAGCAGATCCGCGAGGTCAGCGAAACCGAATACGCCGCCGTGCCGATCCGCACCGGGTATCCTGAGGGCGAAGTGCGCCTGATTGATGTTCTGCTGCGCCCGGAAGTGCTGGTCTTTGAACCGCTGTGGACCGTTATTCCCGGCAACAAGGCGATTCTTCCGGTACTGTGGCAGCTGTTCCCGAACCACCGTTACCTGCTCGACACCGATTTTGAGGTTAACGACCTGCTGAAGCAGACCGGATACGCCGTCAAGCCGATTGCCGGACGCTGCGGCAGCAATATCGATCTCATCAGCGCCCAGAACGAGCTGCTGGATAAATCCAGCGGCAAGTTTGTTGACCGCAAAAATATCTACCAGCAGCTCTGGTGCCTGCCAAACGTCGACGGCAAGTACATTCAGGTCTGTACCTTTACCGTGGGCGGAAATTACGGCGGGACCTGCCTGCGCGGCGATGACTCGCTGGTGGTGAAAAAAGAGAGCGATATCGAGCCGCTGATTGTACTCAAGGATAAGTAACGTGCATCTGCGCTAAAAAAGCCCCCGCAGGGTATTCTCTGTGGGGGCTTTTTGTTACTGCGCTTCCTCGTCCTGCTGCGCGCTGGTTTTCAGTTCGATGATGCGTCCAATCTGGTCATGATAAACCGTCAGCAGGTTGTGCTGGCTCATCTCCGAGATGAGCTGCGGTGAGACGTTAAAGCTGCGGGCAAGTTCGTCATGATGCAACAAGCCCGGCTGACGTCGTCTTACGTTCGCGCGGCGGCGGTTGTACTGATACCACAAAATCAGCAGCCAGCCGTTGAGCGCGGCGAACAGCAAATAGATCAACACCGTATTAAAGGAGGCAATAATCACGCTCCACCGGTGGTCGCTCTCCTCGGTTAACTGCATCCACAGCCTGGCATACAGGAAGAACAGAAACCCGCCCCACGCCACCACGGTTAACGCGGCATCAAAAAGTCGTGGCAGCAACCGATGTTCAGTCAAAATTAAGGTATTTTCGTTCATTGAAGGCTTCCTTTTCCCCTGTCCGGACTGATCCAGCGCGCGCGGGCGCGCTGACGTTTAAGCATGACTTTTGGAAATGCGACGAGGGTGGTGAACAGACCAATCATCCAGTAGACCATCGGGAACCAAATCACCCAGAAAAGCGAGCTTGCCACCTTGCGCTCATAGCGCCGCTCGATGTACAAGCTGACCAGGAACTGCAGCAGGCACATCACGCCCAGCAGCAGCCCTGTAAACGCCGGGGGAAACAGGGTTTCAACGGTCAGCCTGGCGGGAATGGGCGCGACGTGGCTGATGATGTACAGCAGCACCGTTATCGCATACGCGAAGGCCCACAGCGTTGACAGCGCGTACTCCAGAAACAGGGGCCACATGCGGTGATGCTCCCAGCGCACCATCTTGCGCAGGTTCACCAGAAATACCTCCGCGCCGCCCTGTGCCCAGCGCAGACGCTGCTTCCACAGGCCCTTCAGCGTCTCCGGCATCAGGATCCAGCACAGCGCCCGCGGCTCGAAAAAGATATCCCAGTGGCGCAGCTGGAGCTTCCAGCTGATGTCGATGTCTTCGGTGATCATGTCCGGGCTCCAGTACCCCACGTCCGCCAGCGCCTGTCGGCGAAAGGCGGCGATGACGCCCGAGACGGTAAAGACCCGGCCATAGATCCGCTGCGTCCGCTTGATGAGCCCAATGATGGACGAAAACTCGCCAACCTGAATGCGGCCAATCAGCGTGGAGCGCGTGCGAATGCGCGGGTTCCCGGTAACCGCCCCGACGTGGGGATACTGAATCAGCGGCGCGACCAGATAGGCCGCGGTGTCGCGGTCGAGCATGGCGTCGCCGTCAATGCAGACCAGCAGATCGCCACGGGCCGCCGCCGCCCCGGCTTTGAGCGCCACGGCTTTTCCCTGGTTCTCCGCGAGGTTAATCACCCGCAGGCGCGGCTGCTCCAGCGCCAGCTGCTGCAGCACCTGCGCGGTGTTATCAGACGAGCCGTCGTTGATGGCGATCACTTCAATATTCTCGTATCGCTGAGCCAGCGCGGCGCTGATGGTCTCTCTGGCGTTTCTTTCCTCATTGAAGCAGGGGATCAGAATTGAGATGAGCGGCTCGCCGGCGAGCGTCGGGGCGGGCGTGTCTTTATCCCACGACCAGCGGCGTTCAAGCTGAAACCAGAAATAGAGGCCGCCGGTGACCCAGAGCACGGACATAAACAGCGGCCAGAAGAAGACAAAATCAAGAATCA
Source organism: Astraeus odoratus (assembly GCA_016618355.2). Taxonomy (NCBI): domain Eukaryota; kingdom Fungi; phylum Basidiomycota; class Agaricomycetes; order Boletales; family Astraeaceae; genus Astraeus; species Astraeus odoratus. Next base: position 3,079 of record JADGIP010000109.1, on the reverse strand, counting down.
GCTCGCCGGTAAAGAGGGCGGCCACCCCTAACGGCAGCCCGAATACCAGACACAAAATTGAAAAGGCGATTATGCGATCAGTCATTGTCAGGGTACCAGTAGGAAGAAAAGACGGGCCTGATGCGCGAGATATCAGGCTGGTTATTGATGAAATCGTCAGGGTAGTAGCCGTAGTTTTTGATGCCGTTCAGCTGGAGGACGCGCATCCACGCCGCAAGCTGACTGTCGGAGACGGCGCGCTGCGGCTTCTGCTCCCAGTCTCTGGCCTGCAGCTCGAAAATGGTTTTATCCAGCGCGCCGGGCCGCGCGGCGACGGCCTTGATCAAACGCGTCAGCCAGGCATTGCTCTCGTTCGCCGGAACGGACTCCATCAGCGGCATTGCCATGGGCATCGTCCAGTCATAGGCCGCCAGAAAATCATCGAGATTCTGCGCAAACCACGCTTCGCTTTCGGGCTGCAGAATGGGAAGGACGAACATATTGCGCGCGGTTTTTATCTGCGGGCCGCGGATGTGCTTCACCGCCTGGCTCAGAGCGCGGGTAAATCCGATAAGCCTCCGGCTTTTCTGGCGCGTCGTGTCCTGCCCGGCAGCGTCAACGTCCGTCAGTACCGCATCGTCATGGAACAGGATCCCGTTGAAGCTGGCATGGCGGGCCAGATCTTCATAGATTTCCGTCACCTGCAGGCGAACCTGCGGGTCCCACGGTGAAAGCCTGATGTAGGGCTCATTGGCCTCGCGCAGCTGGCCGGTTCGATCGTCCCGGCGCTGCACGCGCGGCAGGGCAGGATCGAGATCGAACGAGAGCACCGGCATCCACGCGTAGACCTTCACCCCCGCGCGGGTTTGCAGCTGCCAGGATACGAAGTTAAAGAGATCGGCCCGGACCGGAAGCCGGCGGTTGGGGAAATAGAGCGCCCTGATCCTGCCGTCGCCCTGCGGGTCGGCAAACGCCTGCAGGAAGACGTGGCTGATTTTCATGTCGTAGACCCGCTGGATCAGCCTGTTGATGTTTTGGGTCTGCTGAGCCGGATCGGGATCGTAAACGTAGTCGAGATCGACGTGCATCACGCGCACGGGATCGTGCTCCTGAACCCGGCTGACCGAACTGGCAAACGCTTCGAGCGAGGGGTTGCCGGCGATCAGCAAACGGGGAATGCTACCGAGATTGCGCACGTCACCCAGCCCGTCCTCCAGAGTAAAGGCGAGCCGATAGCCCTGCTGCCTGGCGATGGCGAGCGACGTACCGCTGGCGGCACCGTAAGGCCAGACCCAGGCGCGCGGCGCTTTGCCCGTCACCTGCGCGATTTTCTCCGTCACCTTGCGGACGTCATCGCCGATCCGCTGGCTGAACTGCTGGTCAGTTTCATAGCGCCCCGTCGCTTTATCATAAAAGCGGTTGGCGATGGCCGGTTCGCGGCTTCCCTGCGGGTTGGCGACGATGCCGTAATGCGAGGCCCAGGTATGCGATCCGATCTCAACCAGCGGAGACTGGCTGAGCTCGCGCACCATGTTCCAGGTCGCGAAGCGATCCCGGGGCGTCATCAGGCCGCCAAAGTTCACCTTCTGGTTTGCTGGCGTATCCACCCAGCTGCCCACCGGTGCCCAGAGCGCAGGCACGTTCCAGGCCTTAAGCAGCGGCCAGACGCGGGTGTAGAAGCTGCTGTAGCCGTCGTCAAAGCTGAGCAGAACGGCTTTCGGCGGTAGCGATTTTTTGCCGTCATGCGCGTCCAGAATGTCCTGCACGCTGATGGCGTGATAGCCGTTGTGCAGAAGCCAGCTAATCTGCTCGTTTAGCGCGCTGGTGCGCACGGAGAGGTAGCGCTGATCGGCGGCATCGTCTTCGACGTCGTGGTAGGCCAGCACCAGAAACTGGTTCTGCGGCCAGGGGTTGCTCGCCTCCGGCTGCGGCCGCTCGCTGGGCGCAACGAACGAGATCGCCTGCGCCCAGACGCTCGCGCTGAGGCAGAGCCAGCCGATGAGGATCAGGCTCACGGAAAAACGTGTGTTCAGCATATTCATCCTTAAAAGCGTAAAGTCGCGTCAAGCGTGACGGAGAGGTTGCTCTCGCGTTTGCCGTCGTAAGGGCGTTTATCCCAGTTCAGCATCACGCCGGTATCAATGACGTTATTCCACTGGACGCGTTGCCCGTAGCCCAGCAGGGCTATGGCGCCAACGGACTGGTTTTTCTGCCAGTAGCTGCCGCCTCCCGCCACCAGCTGCTGGCTCCAGAGGGTGTCGTAATGGCGGTACATCTCATGGTCCACGGACAGGGCGGCCGTCACGGACAGATCCCGCGCCGGGTTGTAATAGAGCGTGTCCCGCAGGCTGTTTTTACTGGCGGCGATCCCCGGTTCAAGATCCAGCGTCAGGGTCGGGGTCTGCCAGAGACGCTCCTTACCCGTAAGGGTGTATTCCTGTCGGCGATTATGGTCTGAGAAGCGGCTGACGGCGGCGCTGAACCGGTACTCACGGCGCTCGTTTTGATACCAGCGGATCCCGCCTTCACCCCGGTTGGCGCTAATCCCGTTGCGTAATGCCCGTAGCGGCGCGGTGCGGGATAAGCGTTCAAGGCTGCCGCTGACCTGCCAGTTATCGTTGAGAAAGTACGTAGTTGAGAGGCGAGCACCTGGCTTGTTTTCACCGTGATAGCGGTTGCTGGATACCTCGGCTTCGAGCTGAAGGTCGCGAGGACGCCACTCGATGCCGCCCAGGAGGTGACGGCTGGTGCCTTTGCCTTCATCGAAATTACCTTGCGCATAGCGGGTACCCGCAAACAGCCGCCAGCTATCCGCTACCGGTGGACCATAGAGCGTGGCATCCCCGTTCAGGTCGTGCGTCCCGCTGATGGGGTTATCGGAGTGCAAGCCCTTGCTCGCGTTAAAGCGCAGCTCGGACATGTGATGCACCGTTCTGAGCCTGTCCAGACGCCTGGCGCTGCGAGCAACGGGCGCGCGGGCAAGCACGTCGTCGGCCAGTAAATCCATCTGGCGCCACTCCTGCAGATCCATGGCGACGTAAGCCTGCTGCTGTTCCAGCTCCAGATTAGATGGCTCCAGCGCCTCCGCTCTTTTTAACGT